>JABCRI010000265.1:0-34534 GCA_015143295.1 Tetracentron sinense | reverse complement strand
TCATTAAGGCTTTTCGCCTTTTGGGGGTTAAAGCCCGTTCTCCTTAAGGCTTTCCCTAATCCTTAGGTGCATCATTCACTATACTTAGAGAGATTTGGAGATAAGAGAGAAGAGAAAGGGTTTCCTAAAACCTAGGTTGCTTTTGGAGAAGAAATCAAAGGGGTGAAGACCCTAGATCGTCCCCAAGCACGTTTCTTCAAGATTTCAACTCAAGATCGTGTGGAGGTGCATTCTCCAAGCTAGGGCAGCACTCACTCACGTTTGAAAGAGGTTTCTTCCCCCAACTCAAGTCCCCTTCAAGCAAAGGCTTCCTCCTTCCAAATAGAGCTTCTATTTCAAGGTTTCTTCAAGATCAAACCTTGATCTAAGGTTAGTACACCCTACTAACTTTCCCTAGCAATAACCTAGGTTTTCTAGTGTAAATGGTGATTATATATATTATGCTTTCCCTTCCCTATGCATTGTGTTAACTCAACAAATATAAACAAGATAAGGGAAATGGAATGAATGTGTGGATGGGAGATTGGATGTGGCGATTGGATGCCGAATGTGATGTATGATGTGTGGGTTGTGGATTGGAAAATGGAGGATGGGCATAGTACAAATAACAAACTTACCATTGTGTGATTGAATGGAAAATATGCATTTAAAAGAAGGAGATAAACTACTAAGGAATAATGTATGGAAGTGTTTGACAAGATACCTAAACTATGAATAAATGATCTCAATGAAGAATATGGAAATGGGTTTTATATATGCGTTCTTATAAATGATAAATTGATCAAATGTTATGCAAACTACTTATGTTACCTATGTTCATATCATGAATTGAATTGTAATGTCATATTTTGGTTATTCCCATTATCATGATTGTCACTATGGACACGTACACGAGCACGCATGATAGCATGAATCGAGATTTCAAGAGCATGTGCATATAATAAACAACAAGAAAATATTGCATGTCAAGGAGGTTGGTAGCCCAGGGAGGATTCGGGTACTAACCTCTGGCTCACAAGAAAACCCCTGGCTCACAAGTGCATTGCATAACAAGGAGGTTGGTAGCCCAGGGACATTCGGGTGCTAGCCTCTGGCTCACAAGTGCATTGCATAACAAGGAGGTTGGTAGCCCAGGGACATTCGGGTACTAACCTCTGGCTCACAAGTGCATCGCATATCAAGGAGGTTGGCAGCCCAGGGAGATTCGGGTGCTAGCCTCTGGCTCACAAGTTTACAAGATGATGATCATGCATTCATGCATGCACGCATACATGATTTCTACGAGGCATACCGGGACATGACAAGGGTTTGAAGCATGAGTTTTATCGGCATTTTCGCATTCATGTACGCACGTCAGGATGCTTGTATTGTGTCATGCCCTATACTGTTTCTTTGTGATGTTTCTATTACTGCTTGTATGATATTACTATTATGCGTTTTTATTATTGTTATGGTCTGCTAGTAGCTTGTACTCGCTGAGTATTCCATGCTCAGCCGTACTTTCATGTCGACAGGTGCTGAGGGAGCCCTCGACCCGGAGCCTTGGGTCGAGGAAGAGTATACAGAGGAGAGAGAGTCGGCTATCCCATTACAGTCTCAGGCGGACCGAGACCTCGATGCATGGCCATACCTCGACTACTGTTGAGGGGAGAGTATGAGAGGGTTTGGTGTATTTTGATATTTTGATAGGTGGGCCTGTCCACCTTAGGCTTAGACATGTCTTGTATTTATGTTAACTTGGAATACTATTTTGGATCATCAGAAGAAATGAAAATTTGTTTACGCTTCCGCATATATGATAGCTTCCGCGCTCTGATTATCGTTATGAGTACTGTATTTTATCTTGTGCATTACAGGATGGTTTGATAGGTTCGCAGTGTGACACCTAAAATATCCCTAAACTCCTAGGGGGTATTTCGGGGCGTTACAGAGTGGTATCAGAGCCCTAGGTATTAGAGTCCCTAGGGTCACTTAGATGATTGAACAAGGTATTAGAATCACCTTAGAGAGTTGTATTCCAAGTATAGACTAACAAGTTAGTCTTAGTCAAAATGGGTTGAACTTCAACCGAACATAGAGTCCTACACTAGGAACACGGATTGTATGTTATGCTATTGTGTTATATACCATGTGTACATTATTGGTGTTGTACTTATTAAATGTGCTTGATGAATATGTATTGAGTGAATTGCGAAAAAAATTGTACTAAATGCGTATCCAAGTTAGACTCATGCTGTATTGTCGTTCTCAGGAGAAATCATGAGACGCAATACCCGGGGTCGCGGGTACAACACGAGGGGTAATGGAGGTGATGCTCCATCGGGTGATGATCAACCCGACTTTGCCCAAGCATTCGCATCCATAGCCGAGACTTTGGCTATGTTGGCGGCAAGGCAACCGGCCACTCCGCCTAATGCGGCACTTATACCGGCTCCTCCTAACCGAGCCCAAGCCGGGATAGAAGCTTTTCGGAGGATGAGGCCTCCAACTTTTTGTGGAAGCATTGATCCACTTGTTGCCGAGGGTTGGATCCGGCAACTTGAGAAGATATTCTCGGTATTAGCACCTACTGAAGTGGAAAGGGTCACATGGGCCGCCTTTATGCTTGAAGGCGAGGCCGATCATTGGTGGAAGTCTGCACTTCGGACCCGAGAGTTGACCCGGCAAGGTCAAGATTGGACTTGGGAGGAATTCTTGGAGGTTTTCAACAAGAAGTACTTCCCAGTCGGGATGAAAGAAAAGATGGAAGTCGAATTCATTACCTTGGAGCAAGGTAATATGTCCGTAGCGGCTTATGAAGCCAAATTTTCGGAGCTATCTCGATTTGCTCCACACATGATAGCGACCGAGGCTATGAAGGCCCAGAAATTCGAGAGGGGGTTGAAGGCCTACCTCAAGGATCGTGTCTCGATGTTCCGACATGAGACATATTCAGAAGTCGTGGACAAGGCATTGTTGGCCGAGTCGAATTCCGAAGAGTTCTTTAAGAGAAGAGGAATGGAGAAAGGACAGTCAAGTAGTTCAGGGGAGAAAAGGGCAAGGACTAGCTTGTATCAGTCCGCAGGGCCCGCTCAGTCACAGAGGATGTATTCGGCACCACAGGCCCCTCACTCTTTTGCTCCACCGGCTTTTCGCCCGGCTACCTCATATGCTCCTCGCCCCGCAGTTACTCAGGCTACGGGATATGCTCCTTCCTCCTATTTGCATGATGTTTGCACTCTTTGTGGGAGGAGGCATCCAGCGGGAGAATGCCGGAGAGTTTCAGGAAGTTGCTTCCATTGTGGTGACCAAGGCCACATGGTCAGAGATTGTCCTCGGCGTCAATTGCCAACTCAGTCTTCAGGGAGCAGGCCCCCGGTTTAGGCAGACATCTCAGCCTAGCTCTTCTCAGGCTTCGAGAGCCTCACAGTCTACCCGGCCTCCTCGCCTAGCCACACAGGGCCGAGTCTTTGCCTTATCCGAGAGAGACGCACGTGCATCTGACGATGTCGTGCAAGGTACGCATGAATTCTAGAATTTAAATTGTGTAAAATTTCTATGATTTGCTTTGTGAGTTTCTATACTAAGGGCTACCTATGTATGATGCTTGTTGTTTGAAATCTACTAATAGTAGTCACTTAATTGCACAGGCGCTTTGTTAGTGAACGAATGTCTTGCCCGAGTGTTGATCGACACAGGATCCACTCACTCCTTTGTGTCGCCTAGTTTCGCAAAGGGATTTTTGACTGAGGCTACTCCGTTAAAGCAGGAGTTGACCATTGCAACTCCACTCGGCAAGTCAGTTGATACGGACAAGATATTCGGGGATAGTGTGGTTCAAGTGGGGGAGAATGAACTGTTAGCCGATCTCATCGTCCTAGACTTTCAAGACTTGGATTTTGATGTCATCTTAGGGATGGATTGGTTGTCAAACCATCACGGGCATGTTGCGTGTTTTGAGAAGATGGTGAATTTCAAGCCGGAAGGGGGTAAGCCTTTTCACTTCCGAGGATTAAGAGAGGGGGGCATTGCTCGCCTCGCAGCCTTGAGTGTAACAAGCCTAGAAGCACAAAACTCCTCGGCCATTCCGGTCGTGAGTGATTTCTTGGACGTGTTTCCGGAGGAACTTCCCGGGTTACCTCCGAATCGGGAGATTGAGTTCGCTATAGAGCTTACTCCGGGCACCGCTCCAATTTCAAGAGCCCCATATAGAATGGCCCCGATAGAGCTTGAAGAATTGAAGAAGTAGATTGAGGAGTTACAACAACTTGGTTTCATCCAACCAAGTGTGTCACCGTGGGGAGCTCCGGTCCTTTTTGTAAAGAAGAAAGACGGGTCGACGAGAATGTGTATAGACTACCGTCAGTCGAACAAGGTAACTATCAAGAATCGTTATCCCTTGCCAAGGATCGATGACTTGTTCGACCAACTGAAGGGAGCGAGATTCTTCTCCAAAATTGATCTTAGGTCGGGGTATCATCAATTAAGGATCAAGGCGGAAGATGTTCCAAAGACGGCCTTCAGGACTCGGTATGGGCATTACGAGTTCCTTGTCATGCCTTTTGGGCTGACGAATGCACCGGCGGCATTCATGGATTTGATGAACCGGGTGTTCCGATCTTACTTGGATCGATGCGTGATTGTATTCATTGATGACATTTTGGTGTATTCCCAGACACGGGAAGATCACGCGCGAGACCTCCGCCTTGCTCTGGAGATGTTGAGAGAGCATAGGCTATATGCCAAATTGAGTAAGTGCGAGTTCTGGTTAGAGAAGGTCGCATTTCTTGGACACGTGGTGTCGGCCGAGGGCATTTCTGTAGATCCAGCCAAGGTTGAGGCAGTCATGAGTTGGGAGAGGCCCAAGAGCGTCACGGAGATACGTAGTTTCCTCGGATTGGCAGGCTACTACCGGAGATTTGTGGAGGGATTCTCCAGTCTGGCTGCACCTCTCACCTACTTGACAAGGAAAAATGCAAAGTTCAGTTGGAGTGACCGATGTGAAGTAAGTTTCCAAGAGTTGAAGAAACGCCTCACCACAGCCCCTGTCCTTACTGTGCCATCTGGACCTTTTGGGTATGAGGTGTATAGTGATGCCTCGCACGTCGGACTCGGGTGTGTCCTAATGCAACACAAGAAAGTCATTGCCTATGCATCAAGGCAGTTGAAAGAGCATGAAAAGAACTACCCCACTCACGACTTGGAGCTTGCGGCGGTCGTGTTTGCTCTTAAAATTTGGCGACATTATCTGTACGGGGTGGAGTTCTATGTGTACACGGACCACAAGAGCCTCAAATATCTCTTTTCCCAAAAAGAGCTCAATTTGCGACAACGGCGTTGGATTGAGTTCTTAAAAGACTATGAGTGCACGATCCAATACCACCCGGGAAAAGCAAATGTGGTGGCAGACGCTCTGAGTAGGAAACCATCGGGGTTGTTGGCTCACATGTTGGTGCGGGAATGGAGACTGTTAGACGATTTGGCAAATCTAGACATCAGTGTGAACGATTCTGTCCGCAGTCCGGTTTTGGCAAATGTTACAGTTCGGCCGTACCTTATAGACTTGATCCAGGAGTATCAAGCCACGGACACTGACTTGTTGGCTTTCCGAGATAAGGAAGTGGCCAAGGGTAGTACGGACTTCTCTCTCACTAGCCGAGGTGCTATTACATTCAAGGGAAGGCTTTGTGTCCCAGCCAATGCAGACCTTCGGAGAGAGATTATGGACGAAGCTCACCGGTCTAAGTATACAGTGCATCCCGGGGGGACAAAGATGTACCGGAACCTCAAGAGTCACTTTTGGTGGCGAAACATGAAGAGGGAGGTTGCAGAGTATGTGGCACGGTGTTTGGTATGCCAACAGGTGAAAGCAGAGCATTTGAGACCGGCGGGTCTTTTGCAGTCTCTCCCTATTCCCTAGTGGAAATGGTAACATATCTTTATGGACTTCATCGTGGGGTTGCCGAAGACGGTTAGGAAGACCGATGCTATATGGGTAGTCGTTGATAGACTCACGAAGTCCGCTCATTTCTTACCGTACCGGACTACATTCAACTCCAATCAGTTAACGGAGCTATACATCAAGGAAATAGTCCGATTACACGGGGTGCCAGTGAGTATTGTGTCGGATAGAGACCCAAGATTCACATCCAGGTTTTGGAAAAGTTTTCAAGGTGCAATGGGCTCCCGATTAGACTTTAGCACAGCTTTCCACCCACAGACCGACGGGCAAACCGAGAGGGTGAATCAGGTTATTGAAGATATGCTCCGAGCATGTATGCTAGACTTCAAGGGGAGTTGGGAAGATCACCTACCTTTGGTGGAATTCGCTTACAACAACAGTTATCAAGAAAGCATACAAATGGCGCCTTTCGAGGCTTTGTACGGAAGGAGTTGTAGATCCCCGTTGTATTGGGATGAAGTGGGAGAAAGAAAGATTTTGGGCCCCGAGTTAATTGAACAAACCGCGGATAGGGTCAAGCTTATCCGGGAGAGGTTAAAGACCGCACAAGATAGACAAAAAAGCTATGCCGACAACCGAAGGAGGGACCTTGAATTCCGAGTCGGTGATTTTGTGTTTGTAAGGATTTCACCAACCAAAGGTGTTATGCGATTCGGGAAGAGAGGCAAGCTTAGCCCGAGATATGTGGGTCCGTTCGAGATCATTACTCGAGTTGGCGAGGTGGCTTACCGTGTTGCTTTGCCCGCTCACATGGCGGCGGTCCATAATGTATTTCATGTCTCTATGCTCCGGAAGTACATCTCGGATCCTTCTCATATCATCGAGCTTGATCCGATAGAGATCCGAGAGGACCTCACTTTAGTTGAGAAGCCGGTTCATATTTTGGATAGGAGAGATCAAGTGCTTCGCAACAAGACTATTCCGCTAGTCCTCGTGCAATGGCAACATCATGCCCGAGAAGAAGCCACGTGGGAGCGTGAAGCCGAAGTCAAAGCAAAGTATCCCGAGTTGTTTGAATAGACTTGTGCATATGACTTGTAATTTTGTTTTGATTTTGTGCATGTGTGTATCGTCCAAATTTCGGGGACGAAATTTTTGTAAGGGGGGGAGAATGTAGCAC
Organism: Tetracentron sinense; assembly: GCA_015143295.1. Lineage (NCBI taxonomy): Eukaryota > Viridiplantae > Streptophyta > Magnoliopsida > Trochodendrales > Trochodendraceae > Tetracentron > Tetracentron sinense. The sequence goes on along the minus strand of JABCRI010000265.1, from coordinate 27,473 downwards.
CCCGGACTTTTTCATCCTTATGAATAGCACCTTCGTAGCTAATTGGCCGTTTTTGTAGTCTAATTAATAAATAAGGGAGAAATCAGAAATTCCGAAACGTTAGAAATGTGCGTTTTCGAAAGACGAACCCAACGCAAGTTGAATCGTCGAAATCCGACGAGCGAGTCAAAAGATATGGTCAAAACAGTCCAGACATACAGAGCACCGATCGCTCGGTCCAGTCAGCGATCGATCGGTCCATAACCGATCGATCGGTAGCTATCGCACGGTCAGAAATTTTGTATGGGGAAATTTTCCAGAGAGTGAGTTTTTCACCGGTCGATCGGTCATAAACACCGATCACTCGGTAGGCAACCGATCGATCGGTCATAACCACCGATCGCTCGGTCTTCGCGTTTTTGCAGAATTTTCATTAAGGGCTTTTTCGTCTTTTGGGGGTTAAACCCTTTCTCCTTAAGGCTTGCCCGAGCCTTAGGGCATCATTCACTATACTTAGAGAGATTTGGGAGATAAGAGAGAAGAGAAAAGGGTTTCCTAAAACCTAGGTTGCTTTTGGAGAAGAAATCAAAGGGGTGAAGACCCTAGATCGTCCCCAAGCACGTTTTCTTCAAGATTTCAACTCAAGATCGTGTGGAGGTGCATTCTCCAAGCTAGGGCAGCACTCACTCATGTTTTGAAAGAGGTTTCTTCCCCCAACTCAAGTCCCCTTCAAGCAAAGGCTTCCTCCTTCCAAATAGAGCTTCTATTTCAAGGTTTCTTCAAGATCAAACCTTGATCTAAGGTTAGTACACCCTACTAACTTTCCCTAGCAATAACCTAGGTTTTCTAGTGTAAATGGTGATTATATATATTATGCTTTCCCTTCCCTATGCATTGTGTTAACTCAACAAATATAAACAAGATAAGGGAAATGGAATGAATGTGTGGATGGGAGATTGGATGTGGCGATTGGATGCCGAATGTGATGTATGATGTGTGGGTTGTGGATTGGAAAATGGAGGATGGGCATAGTACAAATAACAAACTTACCATTGTGTGATTGAATGGAAAATATGCATTTAAAAGAAGGAGATAAACTACTAAGGAATAATGTATGGAAGTGTTTGACAAGATACCTAAACTATGAATAAATGATCTCAATGAAGAATATGGAAATGGGTTTTATATATGCGTTCTTATAAATGATAAATTGATCAAATGTTATGCAAACTACTTATGTTACCTATGTTCATATCATGAATTGAATTGTAATGTCATATTTTGGTTATTCCCATTATCATGATTGTCACTATGGACACGTACACGAGCACGCATGATAGCATGAATCGAGATTTCAAGAGCATGTGCATATAATAAACAACAAGAAAATATTGCATGTCAAGGAGGTTGGTAGCCCAGGGAGGATTCGGGTACTAACCTCTGGCTCACAAGAAAACCCCTGGCTCACAAGTGCATTGCATAACAAGGAGGTTGGTAGCCCAGGGACATTCGGGTGCTAGCCTCTGGCTCACAAGTGCATTGCATAACAAGGAGGTTGGTAGCCCAGGGACATTCGGGTACTAACCTCTGGCTCACAAGTGCATCGCATATCAAGGAGGTTGGCAGCCCAGGGAGATTCGGGTGCTAGCCTCTGGCTCACAAGTTTACAAGATGATGATCATGCATTCATGCATGCACGCATACATGATTTCTACGAGGCATACCGGGACATGACAAGGGTTTGAAGCATGAGTTTTATCGGCATTTTCGCATTCATGTACGCACGTCAGGATGCTTGTATTGTGTCATGCCCTATACTGTTTCTTTGTGATGTTTCTATTACTGCTTGTATGATATTACTATTATGCGTTTTTATTATTGTTATGGTCTGCTAGTAGCTTGTACTCGCTGAGTATTCCATGCTCAGCCGTACTTTCATGTCGGCAGGTGCTGAGGGAGCCCTCGACCCGGAGCCTTAGGTCGAGGAAGAGTATACAGAGGAGAGAGAGTCGGCTATCCCATTACAGTCTCAGGCGGACCGAGACCTCGATGCATGGCCATACCTCGACTACTGTTGAGGGGAGAGTATGAGAGGGTTTGGTGTATTTTGATATTTTGATAGGTGGGCCTGTCCACCTTAGGCTTAGACATGTCTTGTATTTATGTTAACTTGGAATACTATTTTGGATCATCAGAAGAAATGAAAATTTGTTTACGCTTCCGCATATATGATAGCTTCCGCGCTCTGATTATCGTTATGAGTACTGTATTTTATCTTGTGCATTACAGGATGGTTTGATAGGTTCGCAGTGTGACACCTAAAATATCCCTAAACTCCTAGGGGGTATTTCGGGGCGTTACACTAGGGATCTAATCCCTTCAATATTATTTTGATCTAATAACTATTAAAAGACCAAAATAAAAATCAGCAAATCGCTAATTTTTTAATATCACCTTATATTGATTCCAAAAATAAATTCAAAATCAATAATAGGTGAATTCAAAATTTTCCATAATGGCCAACTGCTTTAGGGATTATTTCATTTAACAATTAAATAAAATAATAATCTAAAAAATAGTATTAAATGTCCATAAAATAATTGATCTCTATCAATTAAAATTCACATGAGATAAAACGCTGTATCTCAACCAATGGCATTTATGTAATTACTTGATTAACTATTAATCAAATAAAAACTTATAAATACTATATAGCCGGTAATTCTGAGCACATGTAATTGATCCAAATCAACTACAATAATTATGGTATTATTCCCATAAACTTTTTAAGGAACCATAAATGAAATCATAATTAACATTTAATTAATTGATAGCCCGTGGACTCGAAGCAGATAATTAAACAATTTAATTAAATCTCAGCCCGAGCTCTCGAATCAAATAATTAAACTATTTAATTAATTGATAGCCCATTAAACGATTTAATAGCATCTCAGGCTCTCAAATCAAATAATGGAGTTTAGGAAAAATTTGAAAGCCTCTTGAAACATTAATTTAGAAAACTCTTTTTCCCGCTTTAGATTTTTGACTCAAGTTTTGACCCTCAAAACGATTGATTCTAGAAAAAATTTCTTTACAAAAGTTGTAGATCTTTTCGACGGCTTTGAAACGATGTACTGACGGACCTAAATCGGACTTACAGTCACAAAGTTATGACCGAAATACCGAAACTGTATCGATTCTTCTAATCAAATACAAATCCGAAAATCCATGAATCAATTTTAATCGAAATAAGCTTTAATTTCCAAGAATGCTTAAGGAAGGGTGTCTAACACCATAAGATTTATTAATTAACATTTAATAAATAAAATCTCATATATATATTTTGGCCAAAATATCAATGAGTATCTAAGTGGTCTAAATCAAAGGGAAAACTTGCCCTGGGCTCTCTAAAATAAATTAAACAATTTAATTTAATATTCTAAAAGGATTTCCAAATCCTTGAAGACTATAATCAAGATTTAGATATCTCTAAATACCTATCCCTTATGAAAAGATGTTTTGAAAATCATCCAAAACTGAAATTAGTATCACACTAATTTCTAAGGGATTGATCTCTCCCTCAATAACTAGAGGGATCCCTTATCCCTAATAAATGATTATCCAATAATCAAGAATCTAGAAGATTGATTCATTAGGGTAACCAAAATTCATAGGGGAGGCATTCTTGATATAATTAAAATTTGATTATACCCTAAAATCAAAGAGAAGCATAGCCAAGGCTCTGATACTAATGAAAGTATGTTTCTTTTTATTTTTAGAAACACAGTTCTTGGGGGGCATACATCGAATCCCAAGATCTTGACTAAGATTCTAATTGATTTTATTCAATGAAGGTTAGAATAACATTCACCTTTGCGACTTTGAAATTGTTAAGTCAAATCCACATAAGAATAGTACTCGCAAAACTTCACAAGTGTCAAGTCTCCTGTCGATTCACACGAACCTTCTTTTTTCTTTAAAGCTTTCTCTAATGGAAGCTAATGGCCCTTCCAAATTCCATACTCTTTTATCTTTTCTTCTTTTCTTTGATCCAAGAACATTTCTTGATCAAACAAGATCCAATCTTGATCTTCAAAGAGCTTGTTCTTGATCATCAAGATCAAAAACCAAACAAAAAGGAAGAAGGGGAAGGGTGACCATACACCCTCAAAGGGGGAGACGGCTGGGCGTAAACTTGAGGAGAGGGTGAGAGGAAAAATTCTGGAGAATTATATTATTTAAAGGGCTGGGTATCCAATCCTTTATATAAGTTCCCTCTTGGTTGCTTGAATTGTAATCTAATTATAATTCATTAACCTTATCCTAATCCAATTAGGATTCCTCAATAGTTTCCTTTATTGATTATTCTCCTAATCCAATTAGGATTAATCTTAAAAGAAACTAACCTTATCCATTAGTAACTAATCTTATCCTTATCCAATAAGGAATCTTGAATTAGTATCCCACCCTAGGTGGGTCCCACTCCACATGCCTAAAGGGTTTCCAAAGCCCTCTTGGTCACTTGAATTATTCTTTTATAATAATTCCCAATGGGTCCTACCCATTTGGTTTTTCACATCCAATGTGATTCCACCTTTTAGAGTTTCACTATACCATATAGTGATTACTTAGAGAAATTAATTAATTTAATTAATAATTAAATTAAATACTTTAAGAAGGTCCTTGTGTGTGGGATCTAAAGGGATCTCTTATTTTCGGTTGTGGAACCAAGTACTCAACCTTTTGGTTAAAACATTGTTACTAGGAAACACATTTCCTGCACTTCATTAGGATTATAGAATTTTATCTATATCCCTGGACTTCCACCAATCACAAGTCCACCAATCACAATTAATGTCCATTAACACAATGTGATTAACCTCCAAAAATAGATAATTGCTTGTAAATACCATCTCACAATATATTTACAAATAAATCCTTCCATATTCCGATATCACTTGTAAGCTTCCGGGATTGGAACAATTCCACTGTCTTAGTCCCTAACTTATGAATAGAACTCTTTCTCATGATTACTTTTCATTGAACTGAACCTCCAAAACACTTTTGAAGAAACATTAGAAAAGAACTGACATATATATTTATATATACTTTTCCATATTAAAAATATCAACTTCGATAAAAACCATTTTACCGAAAAGCACCAGTACTGGATTTAACAGTTCAGTTTAACAAGTATCACCTTGATATCATTATCTCCAATTAAGGAGTTGTGGATTCCATATTGAGTGTTTACACACTTCTCCAAACATTGTGTACATGACCCAACATACCCGGAGTTAGTCCTGTGTATTGGACATTGCCGATTGGCACATCAAAGCCATATAGACAGATGTCTGAGAAGATGTTAACCTCTCAGGTCTAAGGACAATTTGTCAAATGGATAACCTTAATACAATCTGACAATGTATTCCATAGGGTATCCACTAGTGACCCCGTTCAATATTATGTACTTACTACATATACTCACATGTTAGTCAAGAGTCACCACTCTCTGTGAATGAGATTCATTACACTATCTCATAGAACTACACATGTGCAAGCCATGATAAAGTACGACGCCCAACCAGAGGCTTCGAACAATATTAGGTTTACAAGGAACCAGAAAATCATATCTCCTTGCAACCTTTGCATGATTTTCCTACAATGTTACCTATGGAACTTTATGTCATCATCATATGAGACAGTAATTAATATAAATACCCTTTATATTTGGTTGTGTGAATATGACGCTTGTCTAATCAACATAGAAAAGTCTCTTATTGGCTTTTGAGGGCATATATGTCCAACACGGACTATTCTTCATTCCCCAGAATGGGGCCTTAACTACTTCCACTTCCTCCAACGGGAATAGGTAGGCACATCACGCATCACCACTTGTACATCATGCATATTGTAAATCCAGAAATAGGTGTTGGCAAATTCCGTGATCTTTAGATAGGTCATAAGAGTTGTGTCTTGTTCAACTTGTCGGAAGAGTTAAAGTTTTAAGAAGACTGAAGATATTGAAGAAAAAGCTTCTACTCCGGATCTAGACAGGTAATGGACTTAGAGACCCCTACCTAGGTTGGATTTGACTTAGATAACTCTAAACATGTCGCGACCCAAAACCCACCCTAGGAGTTAGAGTGAACTTTGGACGACTAATCATGGCTTACATGACTTGCTTGACAAACCAACCTGCAAAAACCCACAGAGCATATACAATAGAGGATGACAGCGGAAACATAACTATAAAACACAGCGGAAGTCTAGCAACCTCTAAGTATATACACATGGTCCAAGTTTAATACAAAGAAATCAAAACAAAGAAAGTGCGGACATGCCCGCCAAAATACATGGATATAATCACTCATGCTCACCCACAGCTGATCCACTCAGAATCTAACACCACCTACTGATAACCCTCTACGGGAGGTTCCTCCAAAGGTTCCTCGACATACTCCTCTTCCACCCATGGATCAGGAGCACAAACATCAAATGTGTAGAGCCCCGGACCTTTTTCACAATTAATACATGACACTCTCGTTGTCATGTTTGCCTTTTTAAGAGGTATGATTAATAAATGAGGAATAATTTGGAAATTTGAAATACCAGAATTGTTCCTCTTCGAAGTACGAACACAACGCAAGTTGAATCGTCAAAATCGGACGAACGAGTCAAAAGATATGGCCAATACAGTCTGTACCTGTAGGAAAACGTATACTGTGTGCATCCGTTGTACAACTCACCACGGGCACGTTGTGCAGCTCACCACGGGTACGTTGTACAACTCACCACGGGCACGTTGTACAACTCACCACGGGCACGCTGTACATGAGACAACGTGACAACGGGTTCGTCACCCTTTATTCACGCCACCACGAGTTGCACTATTCACGCCACCACGAGTTGGCACTATTCACAGCCACCACGAGTTGGCACTATTCATGGCACCACGAGTTGCACTATTCACGCCACCACGAGTTGGCACTATTCACAGCCACCACGAGTTGGCACTATTCACAGCCACCACGAGTTGCACTATTCACGCCACCACGAGTTGGCACTATTCACGGCACCACGAGTTGCACTATTCACGGCACCACGAGTTGGCACTATTCACGCCACCACGAGTTCGCACTATTCACGCCACCACGAGTTCGCACTATTCATGGCACCACGAGTTGCACTATTCACGCCACCACGAGTTCGCACTATTCATGGCACCACGAGTTGCACTATTCACGCCACCACGAGTTGGCACTATTCACGCCACCACGAGTTGGCACTATTCACAGCACCACGAGTTGGCACTATTCATGGCACCACGAGTTGCACTATTCACGCCACCACGAGTTGCACTATTCACGCCACCACGAGTTGCACTATTCACGCCACCACGAGTTGGCACTATTCACGGCACCACGAGTTACACTATTCACGCCACCACGAGTTGGCACTATTCATGGCACCACGAGTTGGCACTATTCACAGCACAATGTGTTCAACACTATTCACGGTCCTCGCGTCATTGCAGAAATCCCAGTATGGGTATTACGGTCTTTTAGTCAGTTCACTCTTACCTTAAGAGTTTAACCCGAGCCTTTAGGGCTTCATTCGACACTTAGAGAGTTTGAGAGAATAGGAGAAAGGGGAGAAGGCGATTCCAACCTAGGGTTTCCATTTTGGAGAGAAATCAAAGGGTTTTGAAACCCTAGATCAACCTCCAGCCCATTTTTCTTCAAGATCAAGGCACAAACTCGTGAGGAGCATCTCCTCAAACTAGGGCAGCAGCTACACAGTCGTTTTGGAAAGGGGTTTCTTCCTCATTTCTTCAAAGTCGGTACTTTTTACTACCCTCCTAGTTATAGTTCTTCTTTCCCCTTCCTTCCTTTTGATTTTCTTTCATTTACACATGTCATGAGATGGATGAATGGTGAATGGAGAATGGTTAATGGTGAATGGTGAATGGAGATGGAATGGGCGATTGGATGCCAATGGTTGTGTGTGATGAACAAATGGGGAAGGGCATTGTTTCAACAATGAACCTACATGTACGATTTGAGAAAAACCCATTTAGAAAAGCATGTTGTAGGGTAATCCATAATGAACACACCATGTTTGATGAAATGCCAAGGTGAATAAAGTGAGCTGTAAATTAGTAAATTCATGCCTAATAAATTCTGAATATTGCTAGGGCCCATGATAGTGTGTTTTCTGCTTTCCCTAAATGCTATGAATATTGAATGTCTCAATCTTTAATGTTATGTGTGTTGTGAAATTTTCCAAATGTCATGTTTAAATTTAAATGCAAGTATGTACACGGTTCCCACGAGCACGGCATGCATGACATGATTTATCGAGGTTTTCAAGAACATGGTTAGAGGTGGGACATATCCTACGATATGTTTTACCTCGCTACTGGCAAGGACAAGTCAATCATGCATTATCATAAGAAGGGTCCCCCATCCCTTCGCATGACACGCATAGCATCGCATGACACGCATAGCATCGCATGACACGCATAGCATAGCATTCACATGACACGCATAACTCTGCATGGCATTACATGGATGGATGCTAGTTGTGATGGGCTATGAACGGCAACTAGGCATACCTATCTGCATATAGGGTACTAGTTGCGACGGACTATGAACGGCAACTAGGCATGTGAACATGTTTAAATTATGAACAAACAAGCATGATACTCGCATGACACGCATGACATGACATGGCACGCATGATGCAAGCATGACAAGCATGACACGGTTAACAGGTTCACAATCACGCAAAGGGTATTTCAAGTCAAGTCAAGTGCACGATGTTTTCAAGGGTTTTATCAGTCTTTCTGAATGCAAGCATGAATACAAATTGCTTTACTTCCTTGTATGATATAAATTGTTCCTGTTCTATATATGCAAATTTGTTTCCTACTTTATGTATGCTATCTGTATACTATGACTGTTGGTTAGTATTTAGTACCCGCTGAGTATTCCATGCTCAGCCGTACTTCTTATGTCGGCAGGTTCCGAGGGAGCTGCTGCTCCAGTTGATGTTTGTGCTCCTGGTCCATGGGTGGTGGAGGAGTACGTCGAGGAGCCTTTGGAGGAACCTCCCGTAGAGGGTTACCATTAGGCGGTTGTAGATTCTGAGTGAATAGCTGTGGGTGAGATGAGAGATTATATCCACGTATTTTTGCGGGTCTGTCCGTACTTTCTTATGGATTGCTTTTGTATAAAACTTGAATTTAAGTATGTATATACAAAAAGGGTTGTTAGTCTTCCGCTGTGTCATGATAGAGTATGTTTCCGCTGATAATGTCCTCTATTGTATATGCTCTGTGGGTTTTTGCAGGATGGTTTGTCAAGCAAGTCATGTTTTGTCGTCCAAAGTTCACTCTAACTCCTAGGGTGGGTTTTGGGGCGCTACAGAAGTGGTATCAGAGCTTAGGCTTTAGGTCTCTAGGGTCACTTAGAATCTTATACCACGGCTTGACAAGAGCATATGTTAGGAAACCAGTTAAGATGGAAGTAAGTCGGAAGTGAGTCTTGTTCTAAGTATGAGACTAAACGTTAGTCTTAATCTAAAATGGTTGCTCCAACCAAGCACAGGTCTTAGAAACGCTAGAACACCAAGATATAATGTTACAACTACTCTGATGACTTGATGAGATGAATATGATGGTACTATACTCTGTATGTAGTATTGTTATAGGGTGTTATATGCTATATGGTATGTGTATCTTGAAGTATGTTCTAGACTTTGATAAATACTTACTATTATGAAAATGCAATATCGGATTTTGATGGGATTCAAGTTAGACTCATGCTTTGCTATCGTCCTCAGGAGTAAACCATGAGACGTGGCGATCAGGGTCGTGGATACCACACTAGGAGGGGTGGAGTATCTCCTCCTCCATTGAGGGATGAGCAGCCTGATCTCACTCAGGTCATGGGATCCATAGCAGAAACACTAGCAATAGTTACTACTAGGCAGCCCACTACCCCCATTCCTACGGTAGTACTTGTACCTATCCCTACACATCATGCCATAGGAAGTGAGGCACTTTGGAGGATGAGGCCCCCGGTGTTTTATGGTAATATGGACCCATTAGTCGTAGAAGCATGGGTTAGGTACCCGTCCTCTAGACATATGCAAGTACGGAGTCCTCCCACTGCACCACAGGCTTCTCTTTCGGTTGCTCCACCGGCATCGCACGCGGCTACCGTGCAGCCACCCCGCCTCGCAGTATCTCAGGCAACAGGATATGCGCCCTCCACCTACTCTTACGAGATATGTACCCGTTGTGTGAGGAGGCATGTGGCCAGAGAGTGTAGGAGAATCTCCGGTGGATGTTTCCACTGTGGTCGCCAGGGCCACCTGATCAAGGATTGTCCCAGCCGTCAAATGCCACCTTATTCTCGGGGAAGTAGGCCCACAGTTAGGCGGTCACCTCCGCTGGGCTCTACACAAGCATTAAGCCCCCAGCAGTCCACACAGCCCCCTGACTAGGCTAACCAGGGACAAGCCTTTGCCACTCCAGGATAGAATGCTCAGGCACCAAAGGATAGGGCATGAGGATGTGAGAGGGAGAAGAAAATTTTTGTGTGCAGAAGGGAATGTATTTTGTGTTTTGTCATGGGCAGTCAGTTGCCACTTGTATGTAATTGTACTACCTTATGTTATGAAAGTTTTTCCTGCTATTTAGAATGATGTTGAGTTTTGTGAGAAAACTAGGTGCCTCGCCGATAAGTAAGTGCCTAGGATATTGATTAATAGAGGATTATCATATCGTTCAGTAGAAAAGGTTAAGCATGGGGAAGTATCCTCGATTGATTTAGTAACGCCCTAATTTCGAGGACGAAATTCCTATAAGGGGGGGAGGATGTAGAGCCCCGGACCTTTTTCACAGTTAATACATGACACTCTCGTTGTCATGTTTGCCTTTTTAAGAGGTATGATTAATAAATGAGGAAGAATTTGGAAATTTTGAAATGCCAGAATTGTTCCTCTTCAAAGTACGAACACAACGCAAGTTGAATCGTCAAAATCGAACGAACGAGTCAAAAGATATGGCCAATACAGTCTGTACCTGTAGGAAAACGTAAACTGTGTGCATCCGTTGTACAACTCACCACGGGCACGTTGTGCAGCTCACCAAGGGTACGTTGTACAACTCACCACGGGCACGTTGTACAACTCACCACGGGCACGCTGTACATGAGACAACGTGACAACGGGTTCGTCACCCTTTATTCACGCCACCACGAGTTGCACTATTCACGCCACCACGAGTTGGCACTATTCACAGCCACCACGAGTTGGCACTATTCACAGCCACCACGAGTTGCACTATTCACGCAACCACGAGTTGGCACTATTCACGCCACCACGAGTTGGCACTATTCATGGCACCACGAGTTGGCACTATTCACAGCACAATGTGTTCAGCACTATTCACGGTCCTCGCGTCATTGCAGAAATCCCAGTAAGGGTATTACAGTCTTTTAGTCAGTTCACTCTTACCTTAAGAGTTTAACCCGAGCCTTTAGGGCTTCATTCGACACTTAGAGAGTTTGAGAGAATAGGAGAAAGGGGAGAAGGCGATTCCAACCTAGGGTTTCCATTTTGGAGAGAAATCAAAGGATTTTGAAACCCTAGATCAACCTCCAGCCCATTTTTCTTCAAGATCACGGCACAAACTCGTGAGGAGTATCTCCTCAAACTAGGGCAGCAGCTACACAGTCGTTTTGGAAAGGGGTTTTTTCCTCATTTCTTCAAAGTCGGTACTTTTTACTACCCTCCTAGTTATAGTTCTTCTTTCCCCTTCCTTTCTTTTGATTTTCTTTCATTTACACATGTGTCATGAGATGGATGAGTGGTGAATGGAGAATGGTGAATGGTGAATGGAGATGGAATGGGCGATTGGATGCCAATGGTTGTGTGTGATGAACAAATGGGGAAGGGCATTGTTTCAATAATGAACCTACATATATGATTTGAGTAAAACCCATTTAGAAAAGCTTGTTGTAGGGTAATCCATAATGAACACACCATGTTTGATGAAATGCCAAGGTGAATAAAGTGAGCTGTAAATTAGTAAATTCATGCCTAATAAATTCTGAATATTGCTAGGGCCCATGATAGTGTGTTTTCTGCTTTCCCTAAATGCTATGAATATTGAATGTCTCAATCTTTAATGTTATGTGTGTTGTGAAATTTCCCAAATGTCATGTTTAAATTTAAATGCAAGTATGTACACGGTTCCCACGAGCACGGCATGCATGACATGATTTATCGAGGTTTTCAAGAACATGGTTAGAGGTGGGACATATCCTACGATATGTTTTCCTCGCTACTGGCAAGGACAAGTCAATCATGCATTATCATAAGAAGGGTCCCCCATCCCCTCGCATGACACGCATAGCATCGCATGACACGCATAGCATAGCATTCACATGACATGCATAACTCTGCATGGCATTACATGGATGGATGCTAGTTGCGACGGGCTATGAACGGCAACTAGGCATTCACATTCCGCATGGATGCTAGTTACGACGGGCTATGAACGGCAACTAGGCATACCTATCTGCATATAGGGTACTAGTTGCGACGGACTATGAACGGCAACTAGGCATGTGAACATGTTTAAATTATGAACAAACAAGCATGATACTCGCATGACACGCATGACATGACATGGCACGCATGATGCAAGCATGAAAAGCATGACACGGTTAACAGGTTCACAATCACGCAAAGGGTATTTCAAGTCAAGTCAAGTGCACGATGTTTTCAAGGGTTTTATCAGTCTTTCTGAATGCAAGCATGAATATAAATTGCTTTACTTCCTTGTATGATATAAATTGTTCCTGTTCTATATATGCAAATTTGTTTCCTACTTTATGTATGCTATTTGTATACTATGACTGTTGGTTAGTATTTAGTACCCGTTGAGTATTCCATGCTCAGCCGTACTTCTTATGTCGGCAGGTTCCGAGGGAGCTGCTGCTCCAGTTGATGTTTGTGCTCCTGGTCCATGGGTGGTGGAGGAGTACGTCGAGGAGCCTTTGGAGGAACCTCCCGTAGAGGGTTACCATTAGGCGGTTGTAGATTCTGAGAGAATAGCTGTGGGTGAGATGAGAGATTATATCCACGTATTTTTGCGGGTCTGTCCGTACTTTCGTATGGATTGCTTTTGTATAAAACTTGAATTTAAGTATGTATATACAAAAAGGGTTGTTAGTCTTCCGCTGTGTCATGATAGAGTATGTTTCCGCTGATAATGTCCTCTATTGTATATGCTCTGTGGGTTTTTGCAGGATGGTTTGTCAAGCAAGTCATGTTTTGTCGTCCAAAGTTCACTCTAACTCCTAGAGTGGGTTTTGGGGCGCTACAAAATGGAGCAGCAGCTCTCTCAGATCCTGCCAACATAAGAAGTACGGCTGAGCATGGAATACTCAGCGGGTTCCAAATACTAACCAATAGTCATAGCATAAAAATGGCAATACATAAATCAGGAGCAATTCATATATGTTAGACGGAAACAATTCATATCATACAAGGAAGTAAAGCAATTTGTAATCATGCTTGTGTTTTGTAGAAAGCCGATAAAACCTCTTGAAAACATCGTGCACTTGACTTGGCTTGAAATATCTATTCATACTTGAAAGCTTGTCGTGTTTGTCTTGCTTGATCTTGTCGAGCGTGTCGTACGTGTCATGTTATGCATGTCATGCGTGCTTGCTTGTGATCATGTAACTTGTGAGATACACTTGTGAGATATCCTTGTGAGATGCGCTAGAGAGATGCCTTGAGAGGGAAGGGAGACCCTTCTTTATGCAATGCACTTGAGAGGGAAGGGAGACCCTTCTTCATGATATGTATGTACTTCCGAGGGAAGGGAGGCCCTTCTTCATGATATGCACTTGTGAGTGAGGGGAGACCCCTCGTGGAATGTTGGTTCTTGTTTTCTGGTGAAAAGCGAGGTAAAACATATCGTAGGATATGTCCCACCTCTAACCATGTTCTTGAAAACCTCGATAAATCATGTCATGCATGCCGTGCTCGTGGAAATCGTGTACATACTTGCATTTAAATTTAAATATGACATTTGGGTAATTCACAACACATATAACATCAATGATTGAGCAATGTAATATTCACATCATTTAGGGAAAGCAAGAAAACACACTATCATAGGGCCTAGCAATATCCATAATTTATTAGGCATGCATTTCCCAATTTACGACTCACTTTATTCACCTTGGCATTTCATCAAACATGGTGTGTTCATTATTCATTATTCTTTTAAACCTAAATCATGCTTTTCTAGGTGAGTTTACTCACATCATACGTGTTTGTTCATTATGGATACAATGCCCTCCCCGTTTCATTCATCACATCATTTCACACGGCATCCAATCGCCTATTCCATCTCCATTCACCACATTTACACTTCCAAACTCATAGCACATGTACAAATAAAAGAAACAAAGAGAAATAAAGGAAAAGAGAAGCTATAACTAGGAGGGTAGCAAGAAGTACCGACTTTGAAGAAATGAGGAAGAAACCCCTTCCAAAAACGACCGTGAGGTGCTGCCCTAGCTTGGGGAACACTCTCCACGGGTGCTTGAGCCGTGATTTTGGAGAAAAATCGGACTTGAAGTGATCTAGGGTCTCAAAACCCTTTGATTTCTCTTCCAAAGACAAGCCCTAGGTTGGAATCGCCTTCTCCCCTTTCTCCTCTTCTCTCAAACTCTCTAAGTGTCGAATGATGCCCTAAGGGCTCGGGCAAGACTCTTAAGGTAAGAGTAAACCGACCAAAAGACCATAATACCCTTACTGAAATTTCTGCAAAAACGCGAGTACCGAGCGATCGGTATTTATGATCGATCGATCGGTTGCCTACCGAGCGATCGGTGTGTTGACCGAGCTCTCGACCAAAAATCAACTCTCTGGAAAATTTCCCCATGCAAAAATCTTGACCAGTCGATAGCTACCGATCGATCGGTTTTGGACCGATCGATCGCTCTATGGACCGAGCGATCGGTTGCCTGCAGGTCCAGACTGTTTTGGCCATATCTTTTGACTCGCTCGTCGGATTTTGACGATTCAACTTGCGTTGGGTTCGTACTTCGAAAAGGAACATTTCTGACATTTCAGAATTTTCAATTTCTTCCTTATTTAGTAATTATTCCTCTTTAAAGGAAAAATGGCAACGAAAGTGTCATGCATTAAATGTGAAAAGGTCCGGGGCTCTACAAAACATACCTAGGAGAATAGTTTTAAGCCTACCAAAGAGGTTTGATCTATTTTGAATCAAACAAAAACAAAAGAAAAATGTTTAGGCTAAAATTCTGTCTCAACCGATCTCTCGGTGTTGCGACCGATCGATCGGTGGCCTAACGAGCGATCGGTGGCTATCGACTGGTCAAAAAATTTGTATGGGGTATTTTTCCAGAGAGACTATTTTTAACCGATCTCTCGGTGAAAGTAGCGATCGATCGGTTTTGGATCGAGCTATCGGTAATAAGCACCGATCGATTGGTCCTCGTAAACATAATTTTATTTTTTCTGGACTCTTTTCTAAACCCTATATAAACAACTTTTTGGAGACCTAATTCGTATCTTTGTTTATTTTTGAAAGAGTAGAGGTCTGAGAAACCCTTCTAGGGCTTTTTCCATTGTTCTTCATAGATCCTTAGTGATCCCTCCTTTTTCAATCATCCTAGAGAATGCAAGTATAGATCTATTCGTTTGATCTTGCATTGTGTGATCTCAGATCTGTATGAGATCCCTCTAGGGTTTGAAGCTTTCTAAATTGATTCACAACCCTACACTTCGTGTGTATGTTCGGTGTATGATCCGGAGCCTTCGTGGAAGGAGATCGATCGTGTGTGATCGTGGTATTGAAGTAGCTTGAGAAGATTTGGTCGGTTAGGAACCGAAGCTGCTACAGCGGAGATCGAACCTGCTGGTTCGTGGAAATCAAGAGTAAGATTCTGTACCTAGGAACGTCGAGTCCGGTTTGGGTAAGGTCTTGTCTTGTACTTGAATTCTTCTTATAGTGAAGTTTGTTGCTGGACGAGGTCCCGTGGTTTTTTCCCGTAAGGGTTTTCCACGTAAAAATCTGCTGTGTTTGATTTGTGTGAATGGTTCATTGATTTCCAATCTAATTAGATAAAAAAATTAAAAATTGGTTAGAATTTCTTAGATAGACCTATTCACCCCCCCTCTAGGTCATAGAGATCATTGATCAGAGTAATTTCAATTGGTATCAAAGCGAGGTTCACCTTTAAGACTAAACCCTTGAGTGTGATCCTGTATATCTTACTCTGTGATCATGAGTACTTTAAGAGAGGGCGGTTCAGTTTCTCATCCCCCACTGTTCGATGGGAATAATTACACATATTGGAAAGCTCGTATGAGAGCCTTTCTCAAATCAATTGACGAGAGAATTTGGATGTCTATCCAAAATGGGTGGACTACACCTGTGAAAACTCTAGGTGATTTGACTGTCGTCAAATATTCTAATGAATGGACCAGAGAAGAGCTTGAGATAAGTGGTTGGAATACTAAAGGACTCAATGCTATCTTTACTGCAGTCACAGCTGAGGAATTCAGACGAATTTCTTCATGTGAAACAACAAAGGAGGCATGGGACATACTAGAGATTACCCATGAGGGTACGACCACTGTTAAAGTCTCAAAACTCCAAATGTTAACCACCAAATTTGAATATTTAAAAATGGAAGACGATGACACATTTGATGAATTTTATGCAAAACTTAGTGACATTGTCAATGCTAGTTTCAACTTAGGTGAGAGATTAACTGCGTCCAAGATAGTTAGAAAAGTCCTTAAATCTCTACCTGAGAGATTTCAACCCAAGGTCACTGCTATTGAAGAGAGTAAAAATGTTGACTCTCTGAAGATTGAAGAATTAGTTGGTTCACTCCAAACTTATGAACTCAATCTTAGACCATCCAAGAAAACCAAATCTTTAGCCTTGAAATCAATTAAGGAATCTTTGGATGACGATAACAGTGATGGAGAGATGGATGAGGAAGAAATGGCACTCTTCGTTAAAAAATTTTGAAAATTTTTTAGAACGAGAAAGAGGTTCAATCCTAAACAGGGAGGAAAATCTTTTGAGAAGTCAAAGTCTAAGCCCTGGGAAATCAAGAAAAATTCTAAGAGTGGCGACAAGAAACCCCAAGGTGTTCAATGTTATGAATGTCATGGCTTCGGTCATATTTCACCTAACTGTCCTAACAAGAAGAAAAGTAAGGGCAAGGTGATGAATGCCTGTTGGGATGACAGTGATTCCGAGAATGAAGAATCGGACAGTTCCTCTTCAAGTGAAGATACTGGAAATCATACGGCTTTTACTGTTTCCCTTTCTGGGATACTTGAGACTACCTCTGCGGTTGATGAAAAGGATAGAAGTGATGAGAGTGTTCATACTGAGTCTAGTGATGACATACAGAAGAGTCAAACTGACTCTGAAAGTGATGAAGATTTGAAAACAACTTATGATAAGTTGTATGCTGAAAGTTTGAAGCTGACTAAAACAAAAATCTCTTTGAGCAAAAAACTCAAAATCATTCAAAATGAAAGAGATACTTGTAAACTAGTAGCAGAAGAGAAGAGTGCTCTAGTTAGTCAGTTGGAAAATGAAAAAGAAGCATTTGTTATGAAAGTTCAATGTCTTTTGGAAGAGAATGTCTCATTGACTAATGTTGTCAGAAGATTAGAAGTTGAAAGAGACACTTCCTTGAAAGAAGTTGGAGAGTCAAGGACTCAATTAGTGGAGCTGGAATCTTTAAAAGAATCTCTTGTCAATAAGGTGAAATTTCTTGAAAAAGAACATCATATAACTCTTAAAGACAAGACTGACTTGATTCAGAAGGTCTATACTCTTGAAAAAGAAGTTAGAATGTTTGGAAATACTAGCTGCCTAGATGAATTAGTTAGAAAATATGGATCAAATTCTAATAGATCTGGGATAGGACATGCTGACACACCAGCTGGTCCTTTAGCTGTTGGTACAATGGCTAGTGCTGTGTTTGAACCAATACATTCTTATCCTAAAGTGAATGTACCTTCCACATCAAGTACTAAGGCTTATACAAATGTTGTAAAGCCTAGAAATACAGCTCCTAGGGTGAATGCTTTGAGGAATCAAATTCCTTTTAGAAGAAATCATCCTCCTTTTTCTAGATTCACACCCACATGTCACTTTTGTGGTGTAAGAGGTCACATACGACCAAACTGTAATGCGTTTAGAAGAGCTCCCCGAAATGGTTCATGGAACCAAAATCAAAGTCAAGGGAATCTTAAAATGCAGATTCAAGTTCTGGCTGAAAAATCTAGAATTTTGAGCGAAGATGTCAATAGGATAGCTCAAATGTCTAGAAATGAAAAGGGTCCATTAAATCCTTATGATTACTCAAGAGGAAAGAATGTGACATATCATAATGCTAGAACTAAACAGAACAGAAAGAGGTCTAGAAGGTCTAAAAATAAAAATGTCTCTACTACACAGAACAATATTCAAATGTGTAAACAAAGTTTAAGAACTGTGTATGTGAGAAAGGATGATCTTAAATGCCTTGTCATTCATACTGCCTTTAAAGCCCAAAACACAGAAATGTGGTACTTTTACAGTGGGTGTTCTTGGCATATGACAGGTTACAAGTCCTTATTTACTCAATTTGAGGACTGTCCAGATGGGACTGTTACTTTTGGCGATGGAAGCAAGTCATTAGTTAAAGGGAAGGGTATCATCGATTCACCAGGCATACCAAAATTGAAAAATGTCTTGTTTGTTGAAGGACTAAAAGCTAATTTGATTAGTATAAGTCAACTATGTGATGATAACCATGCTGTGCACTTTACCCAAAATAAATGCTTAGTCATTAATGGTAAAGGTAAGTGTGTTCTAGAAGGATTGAGAACCACTGACAATTGCTACGGCTTAATCCCTAGTACTAATTTCTCAAATGTCTGTAATAGGGCTAAAATTGAGGAAGTTGATTTGTGGCACCGTAGGCTAGGTCACATGAACTTCAAAGACCTATGCAAAATTTCAAAGCAAGAACTTGTGAGAGATGTGCCCAAACTAGGAAAGCCTTCTACTACTATGTGTGGACCATGTCAGATTGGTAAACAAATTAGAACCCCACATAAGAAGACTTTAAGTATTGCTACTTCATATCCACTGGAATTAATTCATATGGATCTTATGGGTCCTACAAGATCTGAAAGTCTAGGTGGAAAGCGATACATCCTAGTCATGGTTGATGATTTCTCAAGAATGTCATGGGTGACATTTATAAGAGAGAAATCCGATGCTTTTGAAAATTTCAAAAGTATTTGCTTGAAAATTCAAAATGAGAAAAGATGCCCAATCACTCGAATTCAAAGTGATCATGGAAAGGAGTTTGAAAACTCTAAGTACAACGAATTTTGTAATGAGTCGAGTATCAAACATGAATTTTCTGCACCCATTACACCTCAGCAGAATGGTGTTGTGGAGAGGAAGAACAGGGTTCTCCAAGAGATGGCTAGAGTTATCCTTCATAGCAATAATCTAGTTTCTCATTTCTGGGCTGAAGCAGTGAACACTGCTTGTTATATAGTTAATCGAGTTTTTCTAAGGCCTGGAACAAAGAAAACCCCATATGAGTTGTGGAATAACAAGAAACCAAGTGTCAAGTACTTTCGAGAATTCGGAAGTAAATGCTATATCCTAAAGGATAGAGAGCAACTGGGCAAATTTGAGTCCCGGAGTGATGAAGGGATATTTCTTGGATATTCCACAAACAGTAGAGCTTATCGAGTGTATAACTTGAGAACCTCTACAATTATGGAGTCCATCAATGTAGTTGTGGATGACTTTGGTGTTGAAAATGTGCAACTTGAGGATGATGATAATGCTGGAAATGAAAATGTTGAAACTTCTTCAACTCCACTTATTACTAAGGAATCATCTCCATTAAAACCTACACATCCTAGGGTCATAAGTCCTCACAACTCCACAGATATAATTGGTGATCTTGAAAGTGGAGTGAGAACAAGGAAACAAATTGAAAATGAAGTTAGCTACATTGGCTATACTTCATCTTTTGAACCCAAGAATGTAGCTGAAGCCCTTGCAGATGATAATTGGATCAATGCAATGCAAGAAGAGTTACTTCAGTTTACTAGGAATGATGTTTGGTATTTAGTACCTAGGCCTAACAATACAAATGTGATAGGTACCAAATGGATTTTCAAGAACAAAACTGATGAAAAAGGTACTATCATAAGAAATAAGGCTAGGTTAGTTGCACAAGGATACACCCAAATTGAAGGTATTGACTTCGATGAGACCTTTGCTCCTGTAGCCAGGCTAGAATCAATCAGAATTCTTCTAGCTGTGGCTTGCCATATGAAATTCAAGTTGTTTCAAATGGATGTTAAGAGTGCCTTTTTGAATGGCATTCTACAGGAAGAAGTCTATGTGGAACAACCAAAAGGGTTTGAAGATCCACATCACCTTGATCAAGTTTATCGATTAAAAAGGGCCCTCTATGGTTTAAAGCAAGCTCCAAGAGCTTGGTATGAGAGGTTGACTACTTATCTCTTGGAAAAGGGATTTTCGAGAGGGGGAGTAGACAGAACCCTTTTTATAAAAAATGTGAAAGGTGATATTGTCATCGCTCAGATCTATGTTGATGACATTGTGTTTGGTTCCACATTAGACTTACATGCTCAATCATTTGCTGAACAAATGAAGAATGAATTTGAAATGAGCATGGTAGGTGAGCTGAATTTCTTCCTTGGTCTTTAGATCAAGCAATTTGATTCTGGGATCTCAGTATCTCAAATCAAATTTGCTAAAAATCTAGTGAAGAAATTTGGTATGAGTTCTGCTAAGCATGCTAGGACTCCTATGAGTTCTACAACAAAACTTAGTAAAGATACTTCAGGCAAGGATGTTGATCAAACTACTTACAGAAGCATGATTGGTAGTTTGCTCTACCTAACTGCTACTAGACCAGACATTGCCTTTAGTGTTGGAGCATGTGCTCGCTATCAAGCAAGCCCAAAAGAGTCTCACTTACTTGCAGTCAAGCGTATCATTAGATATGTAAGTGGAACTCCATCATTTGGCCTCTGGTATTCTTTTGATACCAATGCCACAATAGTTAGATATTCCGATGCCGACTGGGCCGGAAATGCTGATCATAGGAAGAGCACCTCTGGAGGGTGTTTCTATATTGGAAACTGCTTAGTTGCTTGGCTTAGCAAAAAGCAGAATTCAATTTCATTGTCCACTACCGAAGCTGAGTACATAGCAGCTGGCAGTTGTTGTACTCAACTTCTGTGGATGAAGCAGATGTTGCATGATTACGGGATTGAACAAGGCACTATGACTGTGTATTGTGATAATTCAAGTGCTATCAATATTTTCAAAAATCCCGTTCAACATTCTCACACAAAACACATTGACATTCGGCATCACTTCATTCGTGATTTAGTTGAGCAAAATGTTGTGTGTATTGACTATGTCCAAACAGAGAAACAATATGCAGACATTCTCACAAAACCCTAAGATTCCCTTAGGTTTGAATTCCTTAGGAAATCCATTGGTTTGTGCGGAGTTGAGTGATGGTGTGCTTTCTTCATAGCCTATGTGTTATTCTTGTTGGATTTTAAGTCATAGAGCTATTTTTTGTTGTTTTCTTTAATTAATAAAAATCCAAAAACATTCAAAAAATTGAAAAATGTTGCAAAAAATAATGTGTTTGTATGACTTTCTTTCCTATCATTATGCTTAAAGTTATTCCTTTGAAATCATAATTGAATATGAATTCCAAGGGTAAATCTATCATAGGATTGTGTAAATAAGGATAGTTCAACTATTAGTTCTATCTGGTGATTTAAATGGTCATGATCACCAATCTCAGTTAGAGTTGAGTAAACAATGATGTTATGTGTTGCACATACACTCTAACTGATTTTTGAGATTGTATTAGTTCCTATTTATAGATTCTAATATTATATCATATGGTTCCCTAGTTTAATCAAATCTAGTATAACCAAAGTGATTAAATTCCATAAGATGAGCCCCCTAGTTTTAAAAAAAAAATTATTGACATGGAAAGGACTACCTTTGAGTTTGTGTGATAGCTTCTAGTGAATGCAAACAGTGAGAAATGGCTACCTAGACAAACAGTAGGTATCTATATGGGTTGCTAGTGTGAAAGCCCCCACTGTCATTAGAGAGGGCTACCTTCTCACTTGAGTGAAAGTCACCAATGTCCAAAGAAAAGATAATGTGTAAAATTTGATCATAAACTGAAATAACCTTATAGATCAAATTTGGGGTAAACATTGCTCATCATAATTCTAGGGATGGTTCTTGGTTTTAATTCTAGTTTTTGAACATTCTAGAATACCTTTATGCTATAATATCAAAATCTTGTTTTGTGGATGAAACCAATCCTCAGAGTCATGTTATGAATTTTTAATATTACACACACATTACTTCTGAGCATTTATTTACTCTAAATGTGGATTTGATGCAAAAATCAAAATCAATCACTTATGGAAACTAAAAGTTCTTAACAGAATCCTTATTCATAACTATTCTTTAAGATACATTCTTGGTTAAATTTTTTTTGATTTTGATGAAATAAATGTTTGCATAAGTGCATAGTTGTTAGGTGATTTTGAGGTGAAAATGAGTTAAAGTCTTACTTTGGTTGAGGGGGGGAAAAATGATTATAAGTAAAAAATTTCAGAAAATTTTCCAGACCACCGATCGCTCGGTGTTAATGACCAATCGATCAGTCTTTCGTGAACAGGGTTATAAAACCCTCATTCCTCAGTTTCCTATTGTTTTGTTCTCCGAACTCTAGAGCGATCCCTCGGTCCCTTCTTCTCCAAATCTCTCTTATGTTCATCTCTTTCTACTCCAAGGGTCTCCTAGCATCTAAAAAGGTAATCTTTAATCATTTTCTTGATTTTGGTTTACTTTTCACATCTAGGGCATCAAAAATTCATCATGATTTTCTCATACTCCTTAGTTATTCTTGCATTCCTCATGTCCGGTGTCTCTAAACGCCAGAGATTGGTCCTCAATAACCAAGAGGACCCTCTATAGGAAGAGGAACAAAATGAGCCATACTCTTTCACTCCAATTGGACATGGGATTTCAATAGGGGATCGACCAATCCGTAGAATGGTGGATTCTACTACTGAAAATCGCCAAAAGTCTTTGGCAGATAAAACCCGGAAACAAAAGAGAAAAGCTAGTTCATCTTCAAATGTTCTATTGGCTCCCTTCATTAGCCCTAGTGCTGCTCTGCTTTATAGTGAGTATTTTAGTAAAAAGGGTGTTATGGTTGAAAGGAGCATTAGAATTTCAGATTTTGGTGATTATTACCTTTCTAAGCTCATTACCGATCATAACTGGGAAGGTCTTCTCACTTTATCCGGTCCTGCTCCTATTCAGTTAGTCCAGGAATTTTACTCAAATTTCTCTGAAATCAACTTTAAAACCTGGTCTTTTAAATCTCGATCTTTAGAACAATCAGTTTTGATAAATCTAAATGTCATTGCTAAATTTCTTGGTTGTCCTCTGTAAATCCCTAAGTAGGTGTTGGCAAATTCCGTGATCATTAGATAGGTCATGTGAGTCGAGTCATGTTCAACTTGTCAGAAGAGAAGAGCTAAAGCATAAAGAAGATTGAAGAATGTGAAGAAAAAGCTCCTACTCTGGATCTAGAAAGGTAATGGACTTAGAGACCCCTACCTAGGTTGGATTTGACTTAGATAACTCTAAACATACCTAGGAGGATAGTTTTGAACCTAACAAAGTTGTTTGATCTTAGTTGATTCAAATAAACATGAAAAGAAAAATGGTTTGGAAAAAATTCTGTCTCAACCGATCGCTCGGTGTTGAGACCGATCGATCGGTGGCCTACCGAGCGATCGGTGGCTATCGACTGGACAAAAAATTTGTATGGGGTATTTTTCCAAAGAGGTGATTTTTAACCGAGCGATCGGTTATGAGCACCGAGCGATCCGTTTTGGACCGAGCGATCGGTAATGAGCACCGCTCGATCGATCCCCGTAAAAGAATTTTATTTTTCTGGATTCTTTTTTTAAACCCTATATAAACAACTTTTTGGAGACCTAATTCGCATCTTTGTTATTTTTGAAAGAGTAGAGGTCTGAGAAACTCCTCTAGGGTTTTTCCTCTTGTTCTTTTAGATCTTTGTTGATCCCTCCTCTTTCTTTGATCCTAGAGAATGCAAGTATAGATCTAAACCTTTGATCTTGCATTGTGTGATCTCAGATCTATATGAGATCCCTCTAGGGTTTGAAACTTCCTAAATTGATTCACAACCCTACACCTTGTGTGAGTGTCCGGTGTTTGATTCGGAGCCTTCGTGGAAGAGATCGATCGTGTGTGATCGTGGTTTGAAGTAGCTTGAGAAGATTTGGTCGGTGTGGAACCGAAGCTGCTACGGCGGAGATCGAACCTGCTGGTTTGTGGAAATCAAGAGTAAGAGTCTATACCTAGGAACGTCGTTTCTGTTTTGGTAAGGTCTTGTCGTATACTTGAAATCTTTTCATAGTGAAGTTTGTTGCTGGACGAGGTCCCGTGGTTTTTTTCCCGTTAGGGTTTTCCACGTAAAAATCTTATGTGTTTGATTTGTATGGATTGTCTGAGTGAATTGTTCATTGATTTCTAAACATATAATTGAAAACTTAAAATTGGTTAGAAATTATTAGATAGACCTATTCACCCCCTCTAGGTCTTAGAGATCATTGATCTGGATAAATTTCAATTGGTATCAGAGCTTGTTCACTGATAAGGCTAATCCCTTAAGTGTGATCCTGTATTATCCGTGATCATGAGTACTCTAAGAGAAGGTGGATCCGTCTCTCGTCCCCCACTTTTTGATGGGTATAATTATGCATACTGGAAAGCTAGAATGAGAGCCTTTCTCAAATCAATTGACGAGAGAATTTGGATGTCTATACAGAATGGGTGGACTACACCCATAAAAAACTGTAGGTGATTTGACTGTCGTCAAATATTCAAATGATGGACCAGAGAAGAGCTTGAGTCAAGTGGATGGAACACTAAGGTCTCAATGCTATCTTTACTGCAATCACTGCTGAGGAATTCAGACGAATTTCTTCATGTGAAACAGCAAAGGAGCTTGGGCCATTCTTGACATTACCCTGAGGGTACTACCACTGTCTAAAATCTCAACATCCAAATGTTAACCACCAAATTTGGAACATTAAACATGGATGACATGACACTTTTGATGAATTCTATGCAAAACTTAGTGACATTGTCAATGCTGTTCAATTAGGTGACAAAAATATTGGAGTCCCAAATAGTTAGACAAGTCCCTTAGATCCTCCTGAGGAGATTTCAACCCAAGTCATGCAACTCGAAGAGAGTAAAAAATGTTGACTCTCTGAAGGATTGAGGAATTGGTTGAGTTCACTCCAAACTATGAACTCATCTCCGTCAACTCCAAAACGAACAAATCTTTGCCTTGGAAATCTATCAAGGAATCTTTGGATGAGGATTGAAGGGATGGAGATATGAAGGAGGAAGAAAGGGCTCTCTGCGTTAAAAATTTTGAACATTTTTTAGAACGAAAAAAGGTTCAATCCCAAACAGGGAGGCACCAGAATCTTTGAGTAGTCAAAAGTATAGAAGCCTGGGAAAACAGAGAAAAATTCCAAGAGTGGCGACTAAGAAATCCAAGGTGTTCAATGTTATGAATGCCATGGCTTTCGGTCATATTTCACCTAACTGCCCTAACAAGAAGAAGAGTAAGGGCAAGGTGATGAATGCGTGTTGGGATGACAGTGATTCCGAGAATGAAGCATCAGACAGTTCTCTCTTCAAGTGAAGATACTGGAACTCATACGGCTTTCATCTCTGTTTCCCGCCACCCCCATCCCATTTGGGATTCTTGAGACTACCTCTGCGGTGAGGAAAAGATAGAAGTGATGAGAGTGTTCCTAGAGTCTAGTGATGACATACAGAAGAGTCCAAAACGACTCTGAAAAGGGATGAAGATTGAAAATCAACTTATGATTAAAGTTGTATGTGAAAGTTTGAAGCTGACTAAAACAAAAACGTCTTGAGCAAAACATACTCAAAATCATTCAGAATGAAAAGAGATAATTGTAAACTAGTAGCAGAAGAGAAGAGTGCTTTAATTAGTCAGTTGGAAATGAAATAAGGAAACGCATGTTACTGAAAGTTCAAATGTGCTTTTGGAAGCGAATGTCTCATGATAAGTTGGTCAGGAAAATTAAAGTGAAAGAGCCACTTCCATGAAAGAAATGAAGCGTGAAGAACTCGGCAAATGGATCTGGAAACTTTTAAAGACACACGTTCTTGTTGATAAGATGAAAATGTCTTGAAAAGAACATCAAATTACCCTTAAAGACAAAGATGACTTGATTCAGAAGGTCTTACTCTGAAAAAGGACGTAAGACTGGTTTGGTAACACTAGATGCTAGATCGAATTAGTTAGAAAATATGGGTCAAAATATCAGAGTAGATTGGGGATAGGGAAACATGCTGACTCAACAACAAGTGGTCTTTAGCTGTTGGTTACAATGCTAGTGCAGTGTTTGAGCCAATGACCAGTCTGATCCTAAAGTGAATCTACCTTTCTACATCAAGTACTAAGGCTTATACAAATTTTGTTAAAGCCTAGAAATACAGGCTCCTAAGTGAATGCTATGAGGAAGTAACAGTTTCCTTTTAGAAGAATCATCCTCCTCTCCAAGTCATACCCACATGTCACTTTTGTGGGGGAGAGGTCACAATTCGACCAAATGTAATGTCTTTTACTAGAGGAGCTCCCCAACAAGTGGTTCATGGAACCAAAATCAAAGTCAAGGGACTCTTCAAATGCAGATTCAGGTTCTGGCTGAAAAGTCTAGAAGTATTGAAGCCGAAGATGTTAATTAGAATTGTCAATCTTATGACAAGATGTTCAATTATTCAATAAGATTATTCAAGAGAAAAGAATTGTTGATAATTTCAAAAATGCTAGAATAGAACAAAACAGGAAAAGTCAAGGAGGACAAAAGGAAAAGGTGTATAATAACAACAGTTTATGATCAAAGAAATCTAAACAAAGTGTTAAAGACTGTGGTATGTACGAAAGGATGACCTAAGTGCTCGATTATTCAGCCCTGCCTGGAAGCCAAAACCAGCAGACAAGGTGGTACTGATAGTGGGGTCCTCGGTTAGACAGGTAACAAGCCTATTGTACTCAATTGAGGACTGCCAGATGGGACTGTTTACATTGTGATGGACGAAGTCTTGTCAAAGGGCATAGTGGCAATTCATCGCTGTCACCAGGACATATCCAAACTTGAAAGAGCCTTGTTTGTGAGGATGAAAGCTATTTAAGTTTAATCAGCATAAGTCAACTACTGTG
>JABCRI010000264.1:0-36505 GCA_015143295.1 Tetracentron sinense | reverse complement strand
CACCCCAGCCTATCTTCTCCTTCTCTTCCTCTGCTTCCTCAGCATCCCACATCGGCACGTTATCAACAGCCCATCACACCTTCACTGACCCGTCATAACATCGAAAGCTATGCCTCTTCCGCATGGTAGATACATCGTCCTACAAAATTGTTAGACAAAGTCAGTATGCTACAATGATTGATGATATTCATCAAAGTTAGTACGAATACAAAGAATATACCTGAGTGAACCTAATGGATAAGTCAGCACATAAGAAGTCAATAATTTCATAACGAATACTCCACAATCCCGACTCTGGATATACAAAAACAAACATTTACAGTTGCTTACGATGAGTCATGTTAGTGTATTGGTAAATATAAGATTTAGTGTTTGGAAGACGTTAACGTATTCTTCTGTTTTGGTATATGTTTGACTTCTACAACCTCCCATTTTTCACCTACGAAGGCTGACGAGTCGCCGCACATGTGAAACAGTGAAGGCATCCTCACTGTTATAGCTGAGATATGATCTCCATGTTGTAATACCAGATGTGGGTAAAATGAGTCCAGGAGGAGGATACGCCTTGTGGGGGGTTCAAGCACAACCAGCAGCCAGTGACTATCAGGGTTCAAAGGGAAGTATACCCTTTCACATTCCCACATGGGGTCCCTCCTCAAACCCCCATGACAACGGCCTTCATGTCTGGCCCCACCCTACTAGTCATGTCCTCAGTGAGCTTCTGGGAATTCAATGTTGATTGGTAGGTGTCCAAAAAGTGACACTCCTTGCATAACGAAAACTGAAACATAACGAAAATTAATACATTCTACAAATTGCGGATATACATAAGCCACTGAAAGTTTTATGAGTTATCGTGAATCAAGTTTTCCCAAAAGCACAGACTTGATTGTATTTCGAGGAGTATTGCTCGTGTCTTTGAGCCAATAACTCCGTATACATGTCAATTTGTTGTCATATTTATCCAATGTTAGATAATCTCACAAAAGAATAACGAAAATAACGATAATGGATAGTGGATATTACTACTGAAAATGGCCCTGAAATAGCGAAAATGGCTACTAGACTCATAAATAAAACCTGTGAAATACCAAAAATGGCTCTGGGAATACCGAAAATGGCTCTGAAATGAGACTGAAATACCGAAAATGGCTCCGAAATACCGAAAATGACTCTGAAATGAAACTAAAATACCGAAATTGGCTCTGAAGTACCGAAAATGGCTACTGGATTCATCAATAAAACCACTGAAATACTGAAAATGGCTTTGAAATACCGAAAATGGCTACTGGACTCATCAATAAAAACACTGAAATACCGAAAATGGCTCTGAAATACCGAATTAACTCTGAAATACCGATAATAAAATGACTAAAATGCCGAAAATGGCTATTACATACCGAAAATGGCTACCTACTGGACTCATTAATAAAATAGTTGGGTATGATTGAATGGGTTTACCATAGAATCAATCCACCTAGATGAGTTAGCAATTCCTCCCACAATATCCGTTGTGACCATCATCTTTTCAATATAAATTGAAGTTGCTCCCAAGGTTATGAAAGCACGCAATTGCTTCGACTCCTCTTTTGATAAAGGATTTTTGGGGTTAGCAGCTACAATTATCATTGTCCTTCTTTTCATTTGAAGGAAAGGGGATCGCAGATATTGAGACTTCACTACCGGCCTCTTTGACACCTGCACATATTGCCAAATATAAGTTTGGGTAGATATTATGTTAGGATAAAAACCCATTTCACAGACTCTTAGTACACTAAAATGGAATGTAAACACACACCTCTGGAGAATCTTCAACCCCCTTAGAATCTACATCCCCCTTCGATTCTGCACCCCCCTTAGAGTCTATGCGAGTCAACTCAATGATGGGATCCATCTTCTCATCAATGAAAGAATGTCCCTGTGTCGGCGCCCCTTCGGGACTCAAGATGGGATCCATCTTCTCATCAATGAAAGAATGTCCCTGTGTTGACGCTGCTTCAGGACTCAATATGGGATCCATCTTATTATCACTGAAAGAATTTTGATCACCAGAAAATTTTTCATCTTTTTTTTGTTGCGCTGCAAATTGCTCAAACAAGCTTTTTATTTGCGGGGATACTTGGTCAACAACTCGGTCTAAAACTCTCTCAATTGCTCGCTCAACGAAGGAATTGATATCATGAACCTGAAAATATTGAACATCAAACAACTAGTAAGTAAAAATCCCAAAAATGAGACAATTCATAAGTCAAAATTCGAAAATCATAAAAAATAATCACTATCAATATTCGTACCATTTTTGACCTCTGCTCGAACCTTCTCTTCTTCGCTAGAGATGGGGCTGGACTGACATCATCATCACCATCACCCCCATCATCACCATCACCCCCATCGCTACCACCACCATCACCACCATCATCATCATCATCCTCCTCCTCCCCCTCCTCATCATCATCATCACCCTCAACACTCAATCGTGCGAGCACATCCTTCACAACCTACCGCTCCTTCTCTGCAGGAGTAGGCTTTATATTGCTCAGCTTGATCTGTAAAACAACAAAGGATATGTTATAAGTAAACATATTGTTAATGAAAAGTTGCAAGTTGAATATTGTAAAACAGCAAGTCCAATTACAAACTTTACTTAAATTGAATATGGCATTTGCGAGTGACTTGTAGCTGAGATAGGATGTATTCGCCCACCGCAGAACACGTGAGAATGTCATCGCACCTGGGGGTGCATTACGAGAACACAGCCTCCCAAGTGCTAGGATGCACTCACAAGCCCAAATCTGACATCAATCATAAATTTTGCTATTAGTTTAAGTAGAAGTAAACATAAATTAGCTAACATAGAAAATTTACAAAATTTAGGCAGTCATATGTTTACCTGGAAGGCAAGAGCACATCCGTTGATATTGTACAGTTTCTTTGTATAGAGAGCAGTTTCTAGGCCATCCTTGCACAACTCAAAACCCAAAGTCCCCCATGGGTATTTGTTGAAGGCCTCCCAATCATCCAATAGGCACAAATGGCCTGTGTTAACACTCACATGCGTGCCGGTGCCTACGAGCAACAACTCAATAAAGAGGACCAGTGACAGCTTCACCGCATCCATATGATCATCACATCCCTTCAACGCCTCAAGAAGCTTCGCCTTTTTAATCCCCGCCAAGTTTTGAAACTTCCGATACTTGAGAGAAGTTGGCGGTGCTTCATGCTTAAGGACCGGAGCCTCAGACTCTTGAGCATTAAGGCTCATGATCAAAGTAAAGTCCAACACTGTGAACTCTACACTCTTCCCGCATACTTCGAAGCTTAGGCCTTCTTCATGCCTTTGTAGAAAATGGTGGATTGCTTGGCCACATAGTGGTATTTTAGGTATGTTGTAAAGGTGGGCAAAGCAGCTCTCCATCCAAATTCTTTTTCTCTCTGGATTGGCCTCCAATAATGGTTTTATCTCATCAAACCATATTGTTTGGGAGCATTTAATCGAGGGAAAATATTTATCTTCTTTATCTTTTCTCTTTTTCTTTTCCCTACCAGCTTTTCTCTTTATACGAGGCATCTTGTCGCTGCAAAATTGTAAAACAATAAGCACTATCATAACAATAACCATCGAAAGTACTGACAATAACCACTGTCATAGGAATAAAATACCGAAAATGGGCACTGGCATAACAGAAATATACCAAAACTAAGCACTGGCATAACAGAAAAATACCGAAAATAGGCACTGTCATGACAAAAAAATACTGAAAATAGGCACTGTCATGATAGAAAAACACCGAAAATAGGCACTGTCAAGACAGAAAAACACCGAAAATAGGCACTGTCATGACAGAAAAATACTGAAAATTTACTGTCAGGACAAAAAAATACCGAAATTAAGCACTGTCATAACTTAAAAATACCGAAAAGCATTAAAAACCATCAAAAATGGCCTGTAAGGACCATCAAAATGAAGCATCAAAATTGCACTGTATTTTTCCCGAAATTAAGCACAAATCCATCGAAAATGCACTATAACATAATCATTGAAAATCACGAAAATGAGCTCAACATCAACAATAATACCGAAAAAACAATGTCATAACTGAATAATACCGAAAATAAGCAAAAACAGAAATATACCGAAAATAAGCATTGATAACTGAGAATACCGAAAATGAGTGAAAAAACAACGAAAATTATTGTAAGAACCATCGAAATTGCACTATATTTTTGCCGAAAATAAACCCAAAAGGGTCGAAAATGAGTTAAAAAAAAACAAAAATGGTCGTAAGAACCATCGAAATTGCACTGTATTTTTGCCGAAAATAAACCCAAAATGGTCGAAAATGTACTTTAACTTCACTATTGAAAATCACGAAAAATGAGCACAAAATCAACAATAATAGCAAAAATCCACTGTCGTAACCATCGAAAATGGCTACTTGAAAGCATCGAAAATGAAGTCGTTAACTGTGGGGCCCATTTTTCGGTTTGAAATTTTTTTAAAAACCTCTAAAACTTATAGGGTTGTTCTTCTTCTTTTTCTTCAGGATTGTTCTTCTTCTTCTTCTTTGGCTTCTTCTTCTTCTTCTTCAATACGATGCCCGTAGAGTTCCGGATGTCAAGGGTAACCAAGGGTTTTACTTTGGGGAAGGATTTCCAAGTTTCAAATTTGGGGTTTGAAGGATTTCGGATGACAGGGTAACCGAGGGCTTTAGTTGGGGAAGACAGCAAGGTTCGCAATGGCAAGGATTCGTAACCGAGCTTCAGCTTGGGAAGAAAGCTAAGGTAAGCAAGTCGAGGGTATTTTGGAGAGAAAATAAGAAGGGGCAACACGTGCACTAGGCTCCCATGCGTGGGAGCCTACAAAAATATGTTTTCAAAAACGGAGCCCATATTCAGGTTTTTTCATAATACGGAGCCCATATCCGTACTTTCCTCATTTCTAATATTGTTGCTGAAAATTTCCAAAACAACCTATGACTTTCCTACCCTTTTCACTTCCTATTTATCTTTTCTGTGCTTACCCTAAATCAGTACCCTGATATAATTTTTATCGAAAATAATAGCAATGCATTGGAAAATAAACAATGAAGCGGTGGAAACAGATTCATTCTCAAAAGCAATCGTCTAAGCATGAGGCACTACAAAAATCAAGTTTTTTAGCGGTGGTCTAACACCGCCGTTAATGACCGCAACGGTAGTTTGTTAAACCACTGTTATATAGCTTGTCGAGAAAGCCTTTACGGTGGTCTTAACGGCGGTTTCAAGAACTGCTATTGTCAATATATTTTTTAATGACGATTTTTCAGACCCTTTAATGGTGGTTAATCAAGGACAATTTTGTCAATCCAAATATGACTTGAACAGTGGTTTGTAACCGCCGTTATAGATTACATATATAGCGGCGGTTAAAACCGCCTCTATTATTGAATAAATAATTATTACCTATAGCGGCGGTGATAAACCGTCGCTATACATCGCCGTTATAGATTACATATATAGCGGCGGTTAAAACCGCCTCTATTATTGAATAAATAATTATATAATTATTACCTATAGCGGCGGTGATAAACCGTCGCTATATATCTAATATTTCGCGGCGGTTACAAACCTTCACCATTAAGAAAATACTAATTTAGTACTATTAGTTAGCGGCAGTTCACAACCGTCACTAATGTTCATGAATTTAAAAAAATATATTGTTTTGCATTTTTTTTACATGTATTATTTGTACTTGTAAACAATATAAAATGCATTAAAATTATCCACACAATTTTGTTCCCGTAAGCAATAAATAATAATTCCAATAAAAATAAATAAATTCATCAAAATCATTATACAAGTCTAAAATATAATAAGAAAATATGCATGCAAATAAAAATGTCTTGAAAAGTTTTTTCAAAAAATCCTAAGGTTGCCTAGTAGCTCCCTCCTGCTAGTCTGAAACCCGACAGGTGTGTGCTGTCGACTCCCTCCTACAAAAACAAAAAAATACAATTTATTATTAAAATATCGGAATGATAAGATTTACGGATTTCATTACTAATATGCAAATAAACAAACTATCTCAAATTTTTCATACTTATAAAGCTTAACACATAAAAGTGTAGACATTTCATCACTTAAATGCAAACTCATACCAGATTTTATGTACTTATAGAGTTTAAAAACATAAAAGTCTAAAGATTTCATCACTAAAGAGTCCAAATTCCATAATTTTGAAGTATACTTAGGCCTAAACCTACAACTGCACATCAAATCCTAACCGGGCCTCAGTTTTCGATGCAATTTCTTCTAATGCGTGTATTTCGACATAACCTAAGTGTGAGAATTGGTTTTGAGGAAATCCAAGGTCGTTTGCCCGATTTGGGCACCGAGTAGGCCAAATTCCCTTATTTTTCAAGTATAATTAGGCCTAAATCTACAACCGCGCATCAAATTCTAACCGGAGCTCGATTTTCAATGCGATTTCTTCTAACGCATGTATTTCGACATAACCTAAGTGTGGGAATTGGTTTCAAGATAAATCCGAGGTCATTTGCCTGATTTGGGCACCAAGTAGGCCAAATTCCCTATTTTCAAATATGCTTAGACCTAAACCTACAACAGAGCACCAAATGCTAAATGGGGCCCGATTTTCGATGGGTTTCTTCTAACGGGTGTATTTCGCCATAACCTAAGTGTGGGAATTGGTTTCGAGAGAATCCGCAATCGTTTGCCCGATTTGGGCACCAAATAGGCCGAATTTCTTATTTTTGAAATATACTTAAACCTGTTTACAACCGAGCACCAAATGCTAACTAGGGCCCAATTTTCAATGGGCTTCTTCTAACTGGTATATTTCGACATAACCTAAGTGTGAGAATTAGTTTCAAAGGAATCCGAGCTCGTTTGCTTGATTTGGACACCGAGTAGGCCGAATTCTCTATTTTTTAAATATACTTGGGCAAAAACCTAAAACCGTGCACCAAATCCTAATTGGAGCCCGGTTTTCGATGCAGTTTCTTCTAACACGTGTATTTCAACATAACCTAAGTGTGACAATTGGTTTCGAGGGAATCCGATGTCGTTTGCCCAATTTGGGCACCGAGTAGGCCAACTTCCCTATTTTTCAAGTATATTTGGCCTAAACCTACAACCGCGCACCAAATCCTAATCGGGGCTCGGTTTTTTATGCAGTTTTTTGTAATGCGTGTATTACGACATAACCTAAGTGTGAGAATTGGTTTCGAGGGAATACGAGGTCGTTTGCCCGATTTGGGTACCAAGTAGGCCAAATTCCTTATTTTCAAGTATACTTAGGCCTAAATCTAGAACAGCACACCAAATCCTAAATTGGGCCCGATTTTTTATGCGGTTTCTTCTAACGCATGTATTTCGACATAACCAAAGTGTGAGAATTGGTTTCGAGGGAATCCAATGTTATTTTCCCGATTTGGGCACCGAGTAGGCCGAATTCCCTATTTTTCAAGTATACTTAGGCCTAAACCTACAACCGCGAACCAAATCCTAGTCGGGGCTCGGTTTTCGATGAGGTTTCTTCTAACGCGTGCATTTCGACGTAACCTAAATGTGGGTATTGGTTTACATGGAATCCGAGCTCGTTTGCCCAATTTGGGCACCGAGTAGGCCAAATTTCTTATTTTTCAAGTATACTTAAGTTTAAGCCTACAACCGCGCACCAAATCCTAATCAGGGCTTGTTTTTCGATGTGGTTTCTTCTTACTCGTGTATGAGCTTATTATATTTTTACACAAGTTTGTAAAACCTATGATTGCAGAGTTTTACAAGGTATAATCCAAATATTCTTCTCAAACAAACAAATATAGAAAACCCTATGTTAGCAGATGCAGGAGGTATAATCCTAGTATTCTTCTCAAACAAACAAGTATAGAAAACCCTAGGTTTGTGGATTTTACAAGGTATAATCCAAGGTATTCTTCCCAAAAAAAAAACCAATGTTTGCAGATTTTTTTTCTTTTAGTATAGAAATCAAATGGATTCTTCACAAATCAAGTAAGTAAAGGAACCCTAGCATGTCACTACCATCACCACTACCTACCCACCACCCCACCATCACCATACACTACCACCACAACCATCACCACTCACCACCACGACCATCACCCACCACCACCACTACCACTACCATACACCACCACCACTACTACAACAATACCCACCCACCACCACTACTACAACACTACCCACCACCACCACTACCACTACCATTACCCACCACCACCACCACCAACATATTATATAATGTAATTAAAATTTTAACTAAAATCTTTTAAAATTAATTTTTACCTCATCAGGCACGTGTGGTGTTGTAGAAGGCTGACCTTTGTTGTGAAAATTTTGAGTAAATAAATGAATGAATATCTAAATATTAAAACTATTAATTAATATTTGTTATATTATAGACTTGTCTCGATAAAATCTCCTGCATCATACACTCAACTGTAATGACCCCAAATCTTACCTTGAGCAAAATAGGACTTTGGGTCGACACATTTCTTAAACCTGCTTAAATCCCATGACATACAAGGCATACAACACGAGTCTCCAAAAATAAGAGTAATAAAATTTCGATATATAAAATCAAATCATCCTGCTCAAATCTATGGTCAAGATAAACATAACTCACCAGAACAAAATAGTCTGATACTCAACTATAAAGTGCTCTGATAAGCAACATCATCTAAAGATCTATTACAAAACTTCTCACAACTCAAAAGTGAAGACCTAGTGATAAGGCCACCTGTCCAAATCTCGCTCTCCCTCAGCAAGGGGATCAATCTCCTCCTCTACGTCGTTAGCCTCCTCCACCCAAGGCTCACCTACAAACTCGGGCTCTACACATGCCAAAACAAAAGTCTGATTGAGTACAAAAGCACTCGGTGTATATAAAATCCAACCAACAATATAGTATCCATGTACTTAGTTAGAACCATAACCAATAACATAATAACATAATTAGAGTGTGGAAGAACGTGTGCTCATATACTTCATATCATCACCTTGACTCGTGTACTTATGAGAATCTTAGACTTATGAGACCACGTGCTTATGAGATGCTTATGCTTATGATTCTTTGAGCAGTTTATTCAAATTTTTCTCGGGCATATGCAGGACTTATACTTATGAGTCTTTAAGTAGCTTATTCGGAATATACACTTATTCAGATCTCTCATTAGGCTTATTCAGTCTATCAGGTGTATGCAATGTTCATGCTTGTGGTGCACATGTGTGACTTGTGAGACTCTTATCTTAACACACATGTGAGTTTGTGTATAAGTGTCGCAATTAACGTTCGAATCGGTCATCCCTTAGGTTCCAAACTTCTACCAAGAAACTCCATCAGGTTACATCCCCCTAGTTAAAGAATTCTTAACATGGAAGTCTTTTCTCTAAGTTCTTACCTTCCCGAATATCAATTACCATGTAATATAATTAGGCATAATTTAACAAACAATCACATATATATACCTTATCATAATTCTTAGCATATTTCATCATTAATCTTTAACAATATTCATCCTCCATCATATATATATATATATCCTTCCACCATTTGTACATATTCCACCAACCCTATAAACCATGAATCCATCCACATACATTCTCATCCTCCATTTGTACACAATTCAAAAACAATATAAAATCATAAATCCGTCCACATACATTCTCATCCTCCATTCACTTCATTCTTAAGGCTAAACATCATCCATTTCATAAGAAAATCTCATATTATCTTCATATAGTCATACTCATTCATAATAACTCATAATCCTCATATCATTATCCATAATCATATCAATAATCCATCATTTCTAGCTTAAACTATCTTAAATATACATAAGTTCATAATAGAAGTGAGTTATATAGTATATTGACCTTTGGGATCGTTCATTTCGATCCAAAACGCTCCCAAGAAGGTTTGATGTTGATTTTCAAGCTTTTCTTGTAATCTCCAAGCAATCTCCTTCCTCTCCAAAAAATCTCTTCCTTAGAACCTTAGGTTTTCTCTCTTCTCTTTGCCAAATTAGGTTTAGAAAAGTTAGAACCCTAAAACCCTCGAAATAGAACCTCTATTTATAGCCTAGAGATTTAAAACCATGATTTTCGTAACTTTTTAAAAAATTCATGTGCACGACTGTGATTGATCACACATACACTGCGATTGATTGTAGCTTACCTGTGATAGATGGCACATAGGTGCCACCTATCGCAAATGGCACAGGGATTTTTCCAAATTTTTGGGTTCAGTGCGATTGACCGTAGCTTACCTGCGATCGATTGTAGCTAGCACAATTTCTATTTTTTTTCAACAACAACAACACCAGCACCCTTTCCTCTTCAGCATCAGCCCATCTGCATACTTAATTTCCTTTAAAATATTTAATTACTTTTTATTTCATTTACTTTAAGTTTTAAATTAAAATAAGGAAGTACCCCCATTTGGATTCAATAAAAGATATTAGAAAATCCAATTCCTAATAAATCAAAATCTCACTTTCCAGTTTTAGGCTAAAAACTGAAAATCTCGTCGTCGTAAGATTTTTTATAGTCAAGTTAACCACTCTATACTTAATAATAAAATCACATACCTTTATTTAACCTATAAACATTCATTTTCGGGAACAATCATCTCAAAATTCAATAATTTATGTTTTTACTAAAACCACACCTCTTCTATAATTTTTGACATTCCTGCACTTAGTCATTTTAAATTTTTACTTAAGATCATTAAGGAACAAGACATCACATATATTAAAACTCATCTTTGACAAATTAAACCCTTATTCATCATATTGATGACATGAGAGAAAGTTTGGGTCTCTACATCAACGGTTGTCAAACGAGATTCAGTTGCCTGTAACCGATCTACTATGGCTGTCAGTGTGGCATCTTTCTCTGCCACGCACTCCTCGAGAGCTCTTAGCCTCTCGGTAGTTTGAGGATCAGCCGAAGAGGCACCAGCATGACTCGAAGATTGTGACCCCCATAACTGGGTGGGGTCGAGCCTAATCTACATCCACGAACACGTCTAGGATGCTCAAGCCCTATGACCTGAGAGAAGATATCATCTCGGCCCATGGTATCTTGCAAGCCCTCCAGTGCCTGCGTCATTTGCTCCCGTATCTGGCACTGCAAACAATTGGAAATTGTTAATATATCGCAGTTAAATGGGGAAATTCAAAGATATTCAAATAATTAAAGTTACCGACCATCTTCTCTTCCGCCTCAGCGTTGACTGGCAAACCAACCTTTTTGCTATGCGTTATGAGGAACATCTCTACATGACCAGGGTGCGTCTAAGAGGGGCTCGCAGATCGCTATAACAGTCACAACAGTAAAACATAAACCCAGTCAATACAACATAAATAAATTACAAAATAATTTTAAAAAAATCAAACCGCACTTACCACCTCATGCCTCACTCTAGCGAAGCTCTTCGTGTCATTCGTATGAAAGAGCTTCTATTTTTGCCGATTTTGCTTATTTGTGGCACTCCACTTTTGCAAAAAATTTAAATTACGGTTGGAGCAACATATTTAATTTATGTTACCTATTAGAATGATGAAAAAGAAAAAAAATATATTTGACCCTCCTTGAAGAACCAAAAATCGACCAGTGTACGCCACTAGTCTGCCACCACATCTGCGAGGCACACAACATAAAGCTGCGTTGGTGATGCCTCCGGATCCATGTGCGTGGTCCGCAGCTTTGACTTCCAAT
Organism: Tetracentron sinense; assembly: GCA_015143295.1. Classification (NCBI taxonomy): domain Eukaryota; kingdom Viridiplantae; phylum Streptophyta; class Magnoliopsida; order Trochodendrales; family Trochodendraceae; genus Tetracentron; species Tetracentron sinense. The sequence continues at coordinate 24,763 of JABCRI010000264.1, read as the reverse complement.
CCCTGTATTTATGTGAGAGGGACTCGAGGATGAATTTCTCCATGCCAGGTGGGATATCAAATTTTTCTTGGAACAAATGATTAATATTTCAAATAATTAACAAAAAGATACGCAATTAAAAACTAATTAATTGAACCCATTTGAGATTTTTTTGGTTCTTATCTGCACTTGCTGTAATGTCGGCAATAGAGAAAACGAAAGCATCTCAAAGCTCTAATGGTGGAAGCAGATCAGAAATATTGAATTCCAGAGTATTGGATTGGATCGCAAACCTTCTTTGGAATGTCGGTATATGTTGCCCCTGAATTTCCAGCTCGAAAGGGCTAAGATGCAACAAAGGTTCAAGAGTATACACAAGAGGTGAATTTCCTAGTTCTCCCCATTTCCAGATGTCAATGTTAGTTATCAAACGCTAATTGCTATGAATTAGTCTCCAGACTTCTCGAATAAGACAGCCATAATTTTTGGGAATTCAATGGACGAAGCAAGAGAAATTTCAGATTAAGTGCATGGCCTAACTAAGGAATCAAATCAACCAAAAATTGAGGATGGTTCCATGAAGTTTTGGGAAAAAAAATTACTATGTTATTTAATTAATAGGGCCTAGATTTGGGACAACTGTTGCCAATAACACAGTAAATTTTATATATATATATATATGTTGGGAAGAATGTAGACAACCTTCAGCAGATTGCTCTGGGGGTGGTAGGGGGGCGTATTCTTTAGGGTTGTATGTGAGAAGTGGCCGTAATTCTGAGGGAAGAAAAACTATAATAAGTACTCTGTATCTTCAACATAGTGAATTGGTGTGGCTCCCGAGGATGTAGGTACATTGCTGAACCTCGTATATCTTTGTGTTTTATTTCTATTTTATTCTCTACAATCTCTTTCTATTTGCTGTTTGATTTCTGTGATTCATAGTTTTCAAGATTCAAAGGGTTTAGGGATTAAACACGTAGTTTAATTCCCAACAATACTAGTGAACTAAAGCAATACTAGAGACACTACAGTCCCTTGGCTTCAAACAGTTCAAACGATAAACTCTTAAAGTCAATAGTAAGGAAAAAATACTCTAATGTCAAATAATTCAGTTACTGTCCAAGAACACCAACTGTCTCCATATATATATATATATATATATCAGCATCTCAACATTGAACAAAGATTTCACAAAACAAAATCAAAAGAACAATTGAATAGAAAATCAAAATTCATGGCTATCACAAAGACCCTTCTGTGTTTTCCAAAATTTCATCAGCATTAACCAAACAAGTTGACATGAATCATGATATCATGAAATACATTGAGCGGGACAGTCACTTCATCCGAAATAAACTCATACGCAAGTGAATGTCATTGCTTCACATGCCTATAGAACAATAGATGGCCAGTCCTTGCAAGAAGTCTATGATGTATTTGCAGAACATCTTTTATCTGAGATTCAAATAGAGGATCCACTACTGTTGATATTTCCCCATTATATAAGCAAGCATTTTGGTTTAATGAAAAGCAAGTGATAGTAGCTGAGAATAAAAACTGTCAAACAGGTTAAACAGTAATGTCAATTTTGCACATTGATAGTGGACCCCTAAAGGTGCAAAAATGAAGGGCATACTATCCAATGTTGTCATTGACAACACCAAGACACACAACATGCTATTTCTTAACTGAAAATCATATAGCTTATGTACTACTACTGTTTGAAGGTTAAGAAACAACGACTAATTCCCCTCACCATTAAATCAAATTTAGAAACAAACAAAACCCTAAACATTACATTACCATCAACATAAGGACATCTTTGCTCACATTCTGCAAAAAAATATCAAAAGCAATTATTAGTTAAATTACAATAATTATAAAAATTACCTGTACAGTAACGCAGGTGGCTAGGGCAGGGGACAGAGGAGGTGAGCCGTGGAGGTCGTGAGCAGCCGAAGGTGGTGAGCCGTGGAGGTCTTCTCCTTCAAGGGTGCTATGAAGAGGGATTAAGGAATTGAGAGAGATATTACGGAGACAGAGAGACAACCAGGGAAAGAGAGAACTTACCAGAGGTGATAGAAGTTATGCGGAAGCGAACAAATCCAAGGTGAAACGAATAAAAAAAAAACAGCAAATCAAACAATACGAAATAGAGAAAAAACCAAACCAAACGGAGACACACGATTTACATGGTTTGGCAATATGCCTACATCCACGGGCAACAGCGATCGATCATTATATTCAATAGAAGATTTTACAAAGCTCTCCTCAGAGAAAACCCTCTTCCCAAATCCCAAAATACGGCTCCCCTTTTCTTTTTTTCTCTTCCCAAAAAAAAAAAGAAACCTTAAAAAATCCCTTTTATATTAGGGTTACAATAAAAAGAAAATGGGTAAAATACCCAAAACGGGTCGGGCCTAAAAAGGGGTCAAAATTTCGACCGGGGGCTTCGCCCCCGGACCCCCACAACAATGGTGGAGGAACCCCACACATTGCCCATTTGTCGGGTCGCCAAACGGGTTATCATAAATCCAGGTTGAATTCAGACAATATCCAACAATGGAGTTACCGGAGATGGGGGAGAGCAGAAGAGGGGAAAACAAAGTAGAGAGAAATCGCGCAAGGAATGAGAAATGGGGAAGAATCATCGGGGCCCTAATTAAAGGAATTTAGCAACAGTTTTTTAAAACCGCCGCTAATACTCCATATTAGCAGCGGTTTTTATAAAAATGCCTCTAATATGTTCATGGGAAAGGTCGAAGCGGAAAGCTAAAATTGGTGGAGGGAAACATTTCCATGGCGGTTAATTAATAAACCGTCATTACAAATGTTCTATTTGCCGCGATTCAATAAAAACCATAGTGGAAAAGGTTATGTGTGCGGCAGATTTAAACCAACCGTCACTAATATTGTGCTGGGAATAGTAATGGACGGCGGTTATATAAAACCACCGTCCTATATATATATTAGAGGCGGTTTTGTCAAACCGCCGCTAAAGGCCTTTAGTTTAGTAGGGAGGTGAAACAATTTAACGGTCATCATTGATTGGTCCTTTCGAGTGAGTTTTCTTTGTTCATATGATGTTGATGGCTGTGATATTTTGATTCTCTTAGTCAAGGTTTTTTTTTATTCTCTTCGTCAAGGTTTTGCATGTAAGAAAAAAGAGAAAATGTATTTTCATAAGTTTAATTTAGGGTGCTGTTACGAGCACACCAACATTTTCTTACTATACATCAAACTTATAATTTATTGATTATACACCATTAAATAGTGTTATATTCTAGGAGCACCTTAAAAGGCCAAAAATTATTTATAAATCTCTAGATATACACCACACTTAAAACTTGATTCGACACTGTTTCATGACTTTCGTCCACTGACCACTGGAGATGGGATTTTGCTTTGCAGGAAGTCGTGAAAAAAGCCATTAAAAGGTTCGATGCTTGTATGAATTCATATAGGAATACATTGCTTGAACCAAATAGCAGAGAACCATTGAGGCTTTAAGACCTTCATCACAGATAGCTTGCCACAATGATTTTTTAGAGTAACTACTATTGGTATTGGGCGTTCAGATTATGCCGCCTCCTGGAGGAGAGGTTGAATCTTTAGATTGGAAAGAGCTTTCCAAAGTGCAAACCTCAGCTATATCATAAAACAATAACACATATATGGAATGGAGGACCTTGCGTATTGTATTCCTCTCCTATTCTTTTATATGTATATTTGAGTATCTTTTTACAATCCTTTTACAACTATATAAGTAAGATGCATACAACTGTTAGAAAGAGATACAGTGGTGTTAGGAAACTTTAGGCTGTTGTGATCATCTTTCCTTATCCAAAGGATTCGGTACAGTTGTTGTAATGGGTAAATTTCGTAAAACCCTAAGTATGGTAGTAACGAGCTCGTCCTCGGTGTGGTGTTATCATTTGAGCTCATTTCCGTCGTCTCTTCGACGACGGGCCCATTGTCATATGGACAACGAGAACGTTGTCTACCGAACGACGACCCCGTTGCCTCATAGACGACGATCACGTTTTCGTTCTGACGACGTTCCCGTCGTCTCATAGACGACGATCACGTCTTCGTTCTGACGACGTACCCGTCGTCCTATTGTCAACAACCCCGTACTCCAACACGTAATGAGATCCGGTGCTATTGCTTAGTCGCCTGGGACTAACCCTACCTCTACGATGGTAGGTGGGAAATACTGTCTTGGCATTAAATACAGCATTAAATGTCATTTAATGCTAGTCACCTCGGACGAGTTCCTACTCTATGCCTGCTCTCTTTTATGTGCAGGTACGCGTGCAGTACGAATGACCGGGAGATCTATCTAAAATGATTACTGAAGTACACATCAGAGATTTGAGGTGTGCATGGACATCCATGGGTGCCCATGGCCATGGCAGGAGTGGCCTATAAGAACCTGTGAAAAACAGTGTGAAGGGGATGGAATTTTCAAGAGCTAAGACCCTCAAATTTTCTGTATTTTCTTACTGTTCATCATCTTCTACACCTACTGACTTTATCATCGGAGTACAGGTCAGGGTGCCACACCCTCCACTCCAACCTTCTACCGGTAAACCAGAGCTTGGGTGGAGCTGTTGCTGACGCGTGTTCTTTCGGTAAATTCCCCTCACAAAATTGGCGCCGTCTGTGGGATCTTTAGCCGAACCCACCCTTTGCTCACACCACCTCTCCCGGTCAGCATGGCAGACCAAACTCCTCAGTCTATCGTCGAAAACCAGCCCCCTCAAACCATTCCCTGCACCCCTTCCGCCATGCAAACGTTCGCATCAAGCCAATCTTCTGGACAACCAGAAAGGCCCATGACCATACCTGATCCCATCCTGTTACTATTACAACAGCAACAGGCCACTCTGGCCCAGATAGTCAGCCAGCAGCAGTCACTGCAGGAGCAGCTTGATGCTTTAGAGCATGGTAACTTGGAGATCGATGACGAATCTCCTAGAGGGGGCTCTGCGGCTCGTAAACTCAACTTCCCTTCTTCTCCTCCCCCCAAAGTAACAGTCCCGATCTCGCCGTCTGCACCAGAGAATCTGGAGAGAAGATTCACTCTCACTCCTTCTACTGACGAGACTGCCTATCCTCGCTCTCTTGGTGCTCATGCTGAACAACGAGATCTCCGTGTCAGCAACGACGGGTTGAAGACAGGCTTAACCCTCAAGGACGTGGAAGCCTTGATCAATGCTCGAGTCAGAGGAACGACGAGCGGGGCCTCTCTCGATCAATACGCTCAGAAGTACAAAGACGAGGAGGAGACGTCCCCTTTTTCCAAAGAGATCGTCGAATCTTATACCCCATCAAAATTCGTGGTACCGAATTTTGTTAAGTTCGATGGGAGGAGAGACCCTATTGACCACCTGACTGACTTCAAGAATGCTATGGCTGTCCGTAATCCGGATGATAATCTCCTCTGTAAAGCCTTCCCTAGCAGCTTGACTGGAGCGGCTGCGAGATGGTTCCGTAATCTACCCGCTGGGTCGATCAGGTGTATGGCTGATCTCAGGTCAATTTTCATTGACCAGTACATTATTAACAAGAAGAAGAAAGCAGGCGCAGATTCACTCTTCGCCATGCGAATGAAGTCGGCGGAACCCCTTAGAGACTTTATTCAACGGTTTACCGATGAAGTCTCTAATATCGATAAGATCGAAGACTATACTTGCATAGCGGCCTTCAAGAATGCCATACCCAAGAGTTCTAAGCTCTACGAATCTCTTGCCCTTGACTGTCCAATCAAGATGGACGAGCTGATAGTCCGTGCCTCTAAGTACGGGAGGATGGAGGAAGATATTGCAGCAACGACGAGACCCAGAGCACGAGGGGTAGATGCTGTGGAGTGGGGAAGCAAACCCTCCTCGAAGAAAGGGAAGAGACCAAAGTATGAATCATCTTCCAGCGACGAGGAACCACGGTGGCGCACACGACAGGAAAAAGTGGTGTATGTTGAACGACGGGAAGAACCGAACCGACACTCGTTGGGAGTCCGCCAAGATTTAGACTCATCAAGGAGGACGGATCTACGCCCCAACTCCCAACGGCGGGACGACCGTGCCTATCAGAGACGAGAGGAACCCGGGCATTACAAGGAGAGGGAGAATCAGACAACAGAAAGACGTCATTTTGCATCTCGCGCTGGTCAAATCAACTTCTCAGCGAGCCCGGCGACGATTATGAAGACGATGAAAGACAAACCATACTTCGAATGGCCAGCACGGACCGTTCGTGATGTCACCTCGGGACCTAGGGCGCATGAGTATTGTCAGTACCACAAGTGCCACGGGCACCTTACAAATCGTTGTCGCATCTTGAGAGAATATCTGGAAAGATTAGTCCGTGAAGGCTATCTGGGAGAATATGTGGACTCTGGAAGAGGAGAAGGGCGTATTACGGATCCGTCCATTCGATCTCATGAGAGAGAGCCATCTGGTTATATGGGCCCAGGCGGAGAAGCTCCGAAGTGAGTCATAAATGTCATCCATCGCGCTCGAGTACCGGAAGTAGATATTGAGCAGCAGTTCCGAGCGAAGGCAAGGAAGTTATCACACGTGACAAAAGTTTGTCAGGTGCGATCGACAACGAAGGAAGTCGAGCAAGCCCTATCGTTCACTGATCAAGACATGACAACTGTGGTCAGGCCTCACTACGATGCTCTTGTCTTAACTATGCGAATTGGCGATTTTGATATCAGGCGAGTGCTCGTTGACCCTGGAAGTGGGGCAGATATCCTGTATCTACATGCTTTCGCAAAGATGGGGTTGAACCCGGCAGTTCTCGTCCCTGCACAGACCCCCTTGATAGGATTCGACGGAAGCTCGATGCAACCCGTAGGAGAAGTCATCCTACCGGTCAAAGCTGGACCTATCATCCTGTCTACTCAGTTCTCTATTGTCGATGCGTCGTCCCCATACAATGCCATCTTGGGGCGATGGTGGACTCACGAAATGAGAGCTGTTCTGTCATCTTATTACCAGGTACTGAAATTCCCTACTCCAGACGGACCAGGTGAAATACGAGGAGACCAGCTGGCATCGCAGAAGTGTGATTATGCCTCACCCGACCCACTCAAATAGCAATTACAGGTCGGGTCTGTGGAAGAGGAGAATCCGGGTGAATCGTTGACGAACCACTCTGTTGAACCCATGAAGCTTGTCAACCTTGGGACGGAAAACGAGCCAAGGACGCTACAAATTGGGACCTGTTTGACAACGGACGAAGAACAGGAGTTGATAAATTTTCTGAGGAGAAATCTTGATGTTTTTGCTTGGTCCCACGAGGACATGACGGGTATCAATCCTGAAATCATTTGTCACCATCTCAACGTTGATCCCGTAGTCAATCCGGTTAAACAGAAGCCCCGTAGACTTGTTCCGGCATACCATGAGGCCGTCAATGAAGAGATTGATAAGTTAATTCGGCACGGGTTCATTCGTGAGGTCCAATATCCGGAGTGGATAGCCAATGTAGTAGCTGTTCCGAAGAAGAACGGGAAAGTCAGAGTCTGTATTGATTTCACTAATGTTAATAAAGCTTGTCCAAAAGACTTCTTCCCAGTTCCCAGAATCGATAGACTTATCACTGCCACCGCGGTTACGAGATGTTGAGCTTCATGGACGGGTATTCGGTTACAATCAAATCCTCTTAGCTGAGGACGATCAAGAGAAGACGGCCTTCATAACGGAGCGTGACCTATTCTGTTACCGGGTCATGCCCTTTGGCCTGAAGAATGCCGGGGCCACTTATCAACGGTTAAAGAATATGATGTTTGGACCCTTGCTTGGTAAATCGGTGGAGGTGTATATTGACGATATCGTCGTAAAAACCCGAACTCGGGTCTCTCTTATAGCCGACTTGGCAGAGCCGTTTTCTATTTTACGCACTTTCAATCTGAAGTTAAATCCTGAGAAATGTGTATTCGGCGTCGCCTCGGGCAAATTTCTTGGTTGCCTCGTCAGTCAACGGGGCATCGAAGTAAATCCCACGCAAATCCGTGCTCTAATAGATATGCCGGAACCGAAGACAAGGAAAGAAGTTCAAAAACTGACAGGACGTATCGCTGCTTTTAACCGGTTTATATCGAAGTCTTCTGACCGTTGCAGACCTCTGTTCGAGTTATTGAGGAAGGATTCCGTTTTCAAGTGGACAGAAGAGTGTTCCCGATCTTTCGCCGCCTTGAAGACGTACCTAGGCTCCGCCCCGATCCTCTCTGTACCTGAACCTGGTGAAATGTTGTACCTCTACCTCTCCATTTCGGAACGAGCCATTGGCTCCGTGCTGCTCAAAAGTCACAACGGCGTAGAGAAGCCTATTTATTTCGTCAGCAAAACATTCCACAAGGCAGAATCCAACTATAGCAGAATGGAGAAGGTATGCCTGGCTCTTGTCTTTTCTGCTAAAAAGTTACGTCCTTATTTTCAGGCACATACCATCGTCGTCATCACTACGTACCATTTGAAAACTGTGTTGGGGCGACCTGAAACTGCGGGACGTATGTCAAAGTGGGCAGTGGCACTCAGCGAGTTCGATATCCAATATCAGGCCCGAACTCAGAGAAAGGGCAGGCCGTTACAAGCTTCCTGGCTGATTTCCCCGTAGAGGAGGCCGAAACTTTAGTAGAGCCCGACCGTCATGAGCTCCCGGACGATGCGGAGGAGGATACCATTGTGGAAGACGAGGCGGGAGATGGAACCAAACTGACGATGTGGTGCGACTGGGTCTTGTACGTAGACGGGTCGTCTAATGTCAGCGGTTCGGGCCTTGGCGCTGTTCTTGTCAGCCCAGATCACGTTAAAGTACAAAAGCTGACGCGTCTTGGTTATGCTGCCTCCAATAATGAAGCTGAATATGAAGCGTTAATACTTGGGTTGCAAAGTGCACGAGAGTTGGGAATTTCTAAACTCAGAGTGTTCTGTGATTCACAGCTCGTGGTGAACCAAGTCAACGGTGTTTATGAATGTCGAGATGAACGGATGAGACGCTACGCTGCACTTTTACAAGAACAACGAAAAGCCTTTGATGTCATCGAGATTAAACATGTACGAAGGGACGATAACAGGCATGCTGATGCATTGGCATACCTCGCCTCGATGATGCAAACTGATGAATCCAAGACAATCCTCATGGAATATAAAGAATACCCCTCTATTGAGCTGCAAACACAACGCACGGTGTTATCCGTGAATCAAGTGCCAAGCTGGATGACGGGCATAATAACTTATTTGAAGAATGGAATTCTCCCCTCCGACACAAAGGAAGCAAGACGAATACAATATAAAGCTCCCCGTTATACCCTTGTGGATGGGGAACTGTACCGTAAATCCTTTAGAGGACCCCTTTTGAGATGCGTGCATCCTGAAGACGCAGAGAAGATCTTAGCCGAGCTCCACGAGGGGATTTGCGGCATCCATTCGGGAGGACGGACTATCGCTCATCGTGCTCTAGGGCAAGGATATTTTTGGCCATACATGCAAGCTGACGCACAGAAGTACGTACAAAATTGCAGTCAATGTCAGCGTCATGCGAAATTAATTCATGCCCCCGCTCAGGAACTCAACATCGTGTCTCAACCTTGGCCTTTCGCTCGCTGGGGACTTGATATCGTAGGACCCTTTCCTAAGGCTCCCGGTAATCTAACTTTTCTGCTGGTAGCCACGGATTACTTCTCCCGGTGGATTGAGGCTGTTCCACTTGCGCGTATTAGAGAACAAGAAGTGAAGAAATTCTTGTGGGAACATATTGTCTGTAGATTCGGCATTCCGCAGTCTATCATTTCTGATAACAGGAAGCAGTTCACAGGAAAACTCATTGCCGACTTTTGCCGAGAGTTGAAAATCAAGCACATCTTCTCTTCTCCTTATTATCCTCAGGGGAATGGCCTTGCCGAAGCAGCTAACAAGAATATTTTGAATGCCCTCAAAAGAAGACTGGAAGATTCCAAGGGAAAGTGGACCAGCGAGTTATATAATGCGTTGTGGGGATACAGGACAACACCGCGGAGCCCTACGAACGAGACCCCGTTCTCTCTGGCATACGGGGCGGAGGCTGTTATTCCCACCGAAGTCTGCCTGCCAACAACACGTTCCCGAAAGAAGTACGGAGAGGAAGACAAAAACGTCGAATTGGTGGCTATTCATTTGGACTTGCTGGAAGAAAAGCGGGAAGATGCTAGTATCCAGATGAAACGGTATCAGCAACAGTTACGAAAGGCATACAACAAGAAAGTACGGAAAAGGATTCTTCAAGTCGGAGATCTCGTTCTTCGAAAAGTCTTCCAAAATACACGAGAAGTCAATAGCGGAAAGCTGGGTCCCAATTGGGAAGGGCCATACATCGTGGACCGTGTCGGGAGCCCCGGTGTGTACTACCTTAAAGACCTACAAGGTAATGTAATTCAGAAGTCTTGGAACATCGTGAATTTAAAGCAATTTTTCCAATAAAATTATTGTGCGTTATGAGCATTTGCTATGAGCATGTGATCAATCGTTTTTATTTACATATCCAGTACTTGGTAAAATGTTCTAGATGTGTTACCACGACGGGTGCATTTCACTCGCACAGGGTACTCACCACGGGACACAGGTGGCTCATACAAAGGAATTGCCATCTGAGCATATTGGTGGCTTATACTAATTGAATGTCCTCTGAGCATGGTGTCCCACCACGAGTTACCACAGCGGGTGCATTTCACACGAACAGGGTACTCACCACGGGGCACAGGTGGCTCATACAAAGGAATTACCATCTGAGCATACTGGTGGCTTATAATAATGGAATGTCCTCTGAGCATGGTGTCCCACCACGAGTTACCACAAGTTCGTCTTTATGAAATGGACCATTTGTCGAAGTACGTCCGTAGTGTTAATCCGTGTTTTTGGCAACCCTTTATTAGAGTGATATTGTGAATTATATTCGTTATGAGATTTGTATCCAATCACGAGTTAATTATATGTTATTTGTCTTATTTGAACGAGATGCCTATTCCGGATCGATCGGTTGCTACACGGTGACCACAAACGGAGATATATATAAAATTTACTAACAGGAGTACATCCAATACAAAATATGAAAAGAAGGGGATAGGAAAGAGGAAAGATCAGTCTTCGCCAACTTCAACAACTTCGACAGCGTCATCGGGAACGATCGGAACGTTGTCAGCAGCGGGAGCGGGACCGGCGGAAGCAGCTTCAGCTGGAGCCTCGGGGAGAACGGGAGATGGTCCAATAGGTGACGGGGGTTGCCCCCCTCCTTGTACCTCGGGCTCTTCACCGAGCGGGAACTCCATGCCCACAGCCTCAGAACGGGTGGCCTCGTCCTTCGATTGCTGGGGAGACTCTACCAGTCGTCCCGTTTCTCGGAGCTCGTTCATCAGCTCCCTCTCCGTCTCGACCTGATCTTCGGCTATCAGCTGTTCCATCTCTGTCTGGAAGTGGGCTCGAAGAGACTCCGTTAAAGCCTCCTTGGCGGCTTCAACCTCCTTGTCTCTCACGGCCGCGGCCTCCTCAAGCTGTTCGGCCAACGCTGCCTTCTCGGCTTCAGTCGCCTCTAGCCGTTGACGGAGAGTGTTCACGATCTCGTCCATCTCGCTGATCCGAATGACGGATCTCTCGGCCTGTTCCGCCGCCGCCTTCTCTCCTTCCATCGCCTTACAGGCTTCGTCACGAGCTTTGTCCCGTTGTTTCACGGCCGTGGCAATCGTGCCTTTAGCAGACAGCAGGTTAGCTTTGACGGACATCAGCTCGTGGTTCAGCCGTTTTACGTCCTCAGTCCCCCTCTTCTCCAGGTCAAGGACTTTGTCCCTCAGCCCATTGGCAGTACGCCTGTTTTCGGCGGTGACCTCGTACATCCCGGCGAGCATGTTGCCTAGCTAAAAAAAAAAAAAAAGAGAGAGAGAGAGAGATGGTATAAAAAAAAAAACGTACCGTGGCAACAGCTCGACTCGCGGCACTGAACATCCCCATCCAGTGCATGTCTCTCGTTGCGACCATGTCCGCTAGGAGTCTCATCGCCAACATCATCGATGTGGCAACGGAGTCGTGCTCCATCGCCGAATGTGCGACGGTAGGACGAGCATACCCTCGGGGGAAGACGGGATTCCACAGCTCGGCGGGGCCCCCCATGGTGATCCTCTCTCGAGGAGGGGCAGAAGACGGAGAAGCAGAAGATGAAGCCACGTTTGCGGCTGGTGAGGAAGTAGAGGCCGGGACAATCACAGGGGCAGCCGTATCTGCCACGGTAGACGGAGCAGCTACGACAGCCACGGGAGGGCCGGTGCTAATAATTGGAGGCTCCTCCACGGGGGTACCACTCCCCTCGCCGAATGTTGCGGCTTGAGTAGATGACACCCCGGCTGCCTCCCGTTCTCGAACCCGTTGATCGTGCTCCGCCTCTCGCCGAGCTTTTTTCGCCTTCAGGGCTTTGAGGGCTTCTTTCCTCTCTCTTTTCTCCGTTTTCTTATCCGCCGTGGATAGACGGGAGGGACGAGAAGGGCGGGGAGGATGAGTCAACGTTGGAGCCTGTGAGGATCGCGGTGGCAAGGGAAGTTGGTCAGCCATGTCTTCCTCTATCTCCTCGTCAAGGAAAGCTGACGGCCCGAGCGGTCTCTGAGGCGGTGGATGAGTAGGTCGGCGAGGCTTTCTAGGTAAGGTCTCTGCCCCTACAGCGGACCCTGTCTCTTGAGCAGAGGACGGCTTCCAGGTGACGTAATCGTCCCCTTTATCGATGTGAACTTTCCGAAGCGCGTACTCTTCTTCCGCGGAAAGTTCAGAGAAGCGTGGCTTAGAAGTTTCTGCAGAAAAAGCGAAACGATATTAGCCATATAACAGGAATACGTTTTCAGAACAAGACGACGGAGAACGATTCAAAAGTAACAGACCTGAAGTAAATTCGTGGGGAACAGGACGGGCAGTCTCTGCCCTCCAAGCTCCGGAGACCACGAAAGGCATCTCCTTCCAGTCCCGTTCCACATCAGGGAGGTGTGAGATGATATCGGGGATCCTGGGTTTTTGCCTCCAGGTGAAGTACGTTTTCTCCTCATCAACCCCGGGACATTTCACGACGTGGCGGAAATAGAAGACGTGCCTGTCCTCTACATTGTACCCGTCTCTGTTGAACTTGTCCATCAGAGCATGTATTTGTAGAACTTCGGGTCCATTTGCCCCGGGGCAACTTGGAGGACGGACAGGACGGAGTCCGTGATGGGAGACAAGGGAAATCGAAGTCCAGCCTCGAACTGGCCGAGGTAGACGATAGTGCAGGAAGAACGGTGGTCTGGAAGAACGCCTTCTTCCTCAAAATGAATGTGGAAATTAGGGGGAATTTGGAAAAGGGTTCTGTAATGGTCAAGTGTGTATTTGACAACTGGTTTGGTTTTGGGTTTGGAAGGACTGGTAATAACACCGTGAGGGGCACTGCCTGAACAACTGGCCTCATCGGCACTGTCTATCCTAACTATTTCAGCAGACATGGTGGTAAACAAGTAGAAAAAGAAAAAATACAGGGAAACGACCATAGAACAAAAGGAAAAGAGGAGGATCTTACCAAAAACTGTATCTAGGAAGCAAGGAGCACAACAAGAGAAGAGAGAAAAGCAGAGCAGCAGACCGTCGGTGAGAAGAATTTCTGGCAGAGTAGCAGAATGCAAGAATTCAAACGAAGAAGATGAAGTACCAGGCCTTCAGTACTTATAGACCAGTCCATAACTCGAAGGACGATAATGACCTCGATCTATACCGTATGCGTGTCCACGCGTGCAGACAACATGAAGGACAGGATGGTCTTCTGACCGAGTTAAGTAACCGTCGGGTAAAACGAAACGTCCGAAAGTTAATGATGACAGCCTGCTGAACATTTATGAGGTATGACGTTTCGGCACGCGCAATACAGCTGGCACGACGATACATCTTCGCATACAGAATACGTGACCTATCGCCACTGAGGTTAGCAGTATCTTCTCCTCCGTCGTTTCGCTATATTTATGACACTCTGAAGCACGTTCAAAGTATCATAAAGGGGCAATCTGTAATGGGTAAATTTCGTAAAACCCTAAGTATGGTAGTAATGAGCTCGTCCTCGGTGTGGTGTTATCATTTGAGCTCATTTCCGTCGTCTCTTCGACGACGGGCCCGTTGTCATATGGACAACGAGAACGTTGTCTACCGAACGACGACCCCGTTGCCTCATAGACGACGATCACGTCTTCGTTCTGACGACGTACCCGTCGTCTCATAGACGACGATCACGTCTTCGTTCTGACGACGTACCCGTCGTCCTATTGTCAACGACCCCGTACTCCAACACGTAATGAGATCCGGTGCTATTGCTTAGTCGCCTGGGACTAACCCTACCTCTACGATGGTAGGTGGGAAATACTGTCTTGGCATTAAATACAGCATTAAATGCCATTTAATGCTAGTCACCTCGGACGAGTTCCTACTCTATGCCTGCTCTCTTTTATGTGCAGGTACGCGTGCAGTACGAATGACCGGGAGATCTATCTAAAATGATTACTGAAGTACACATCAGAGATTTGAGGTGTGCATGAACATCCATGGGTGCCCATGGCCATGGCAGGAGTGGCCTATAAGAACCTGTGAAAAACAGTGTGAAGGGGACGGAATTTTCAAGAGCTAAGACCCTCAAATTTTCTGTATTTTCTTACTGTTCATCATCTTCTACACCTACTGACTTTATCATCGGAGTACAGGTCAGGGTGCCACACCCTCCACTCCAACCTTCTACCGGTAAACCAGAGCTTGGGTGGAGCTGTTGCTGACGCGTGTTCTTTCGGTAAATTCCCCTCACAGTTGTATATTCTAATTTATCAAAGGACCTGCTTCTTAGATCAGGAAGAGGCTTCTATTCATAACGTTGGATTAAAGACGAGATTGTTGCATGCATTGCTAGCTAAACCCAAATTAGGTTGGGCTTTGTCCCCATGAACTTAATGAAGGATGCCCATGTAGACCTAGAGTACAGCTATGTCTCATATTTAAACTCAAAACAATTTTCATGAAAATGCAACTAATTTCAACCCTAGTTTTTACTTTTTAAAACACAACTAATTTTCATGAAAATGGATCTGAAAGACGTTTTACTGTGATACTCATTGGTAGGAGAGGGCAGAAGCTATCATAGTGCAGAATGAAGGTCAATCCACCAGTCGATCGAACAGCCAAAAGAAGAGCATGTTACATTGGCTTTAGGCCTTATCCATGAATCTAAACCTCAAAATTGTGATTATAATCTATCAACTCATGGGATTCACCGCCTCTCCATCTTTCGTAGGGATTTGGAGAAGAAGGTAGTTGTAGTGGAGAAAAAGAGACGATGAAGGTTTGGAGAAGAAGGTAAGAGGTTGGGTGCGCATAGAGAAATGAACTCTTGTAATAAAATATGAGATTAATTTTCATGGGGAGCCCTTTTTATAATTACACATTTTGCCAGCGCCCCCCCCCGCCGTGGTGTAAAACGGGGGCTCCGCATGATGCAGAGCTCCGCTTCATATTTAAACTAACAAAATTTCTATTTTTTTTTATTGGTGTATTATTAGAAATTATTGGGGTGCTCGTAGCAGCACCCTTAATTCATAACTTTACCAAATTATTAATGAATTAGTTTACTGGTACTCCCAAAGTGTACTCCCATTTATACTCTTGAATCTTAACCGTTGAATTCAATAATTAATTAGAGCTGATCATGTGCCATTAGAAATGAAAAGGGAAGCCAAATCAATCCTAACCCTTGGTGATTAGCCATAAACGGTTAAGATTAGAGAGTATAAATGGGAATCCATGATACTACTCATAGACTAACTCATTTTTAATTGGCTAATGGGAGTTAGAATGGGCATACATGTGCATGTTTCTATCTTGCTTCACAAAGATAGTCTCAAATTTGAATTTATAGATATGCATGCATCTCGTACTCTCAATCAATCCTTACTCTCACCCTCTACCAACCATCTGTCTATTCTCTAATGATTAAAGCATTATCTTAATTTAAAAAAAAATGGAGAGGTGGTTGGTAGAGGTGACGATTTGGGTTAATTGAGAGTAGGGCTAGCATTCCTTTTCCTAGAAATTGTACTCATTAGCTAGTCATCATAATTATAAAAAAATGTATTAATTTTAAAAGGGTTAAGTGGATTGGTAAAGGTTGGCGGGTCTCTTTATTGGTTTGGAATGGCATTTTTAACCACCTATAATAGGTCGGCCTTCCGTTAATGGTATCTGTCCTGACCAATGGGTGCCACGGCCTAATTTTTTATTTTTTTAGTAGTCGGATATGGTTAGGCCGCAATCTCAATTAAGGTTGGTAAGGATTTTTTTTTTGTTTTTTTTTTAAATCAATGGTCATATTGTTGAAGTAAATAACAACAACAAGTAATATGGGTTAAAAGATACACGTGTTGATCTGAATATGGGTGTCATTGAACTCATTGAATTCAATCAGGATTGGCTGTGATCTGATCTTTCATGGAGATCGAATCACAACCAATTGTGACTTAATTAGAAGAGAGTTAAATCACACTGACAAGCCAACACGTGCCCAGTTTAATCATTATTAACTGTAGTTAAGATTTATATTCTTGGGATACAACAATATAATCTTAGTTTAAAAAAAAAACTAAATATTTCACTCTACTTATAAATTTTTAATATTGGAGTTAATATTTTTTTTAAAAAACTAAGGCTATATTATTAGACACCAAACATTAATGAGTTAAAAGAGACAATATGTGAGTGGGGTTGAATTCTCACTAATCTAATCCTGAGCAGGCCACGTGGGAAAAATAGACAGTGCCACAGGCACAAGCCACAGCCTAATTCAGGATTAAGCTTTATTTAGCACCGTAAAAGGACAGAAGACGATGAAGGTCAAAAAGCAAAAGCTTTTGGAAAGAAATGAAAAGAAAAAGCTTTTGATTGATGGCTTTTGCGGCCTTTATCCGCCACGAGTCAATTTAGAAGAGAGTTGCACGGCCTACGTGAGGCCACGTGGAGCTGTACTGCAAACCAGGGCTTTGATATTTGCAAAGCGATGAGCGGCTACAACGGCACGAGGGGGACCTTTCGCTTTACTTTTTCCGGTGGGACCCACCTTGGACTATATCGGGCCATCTTGGAGTACAAACCTCAAGTGTATGGTAGGCCGAATCTATCCTTTTTAAAGGCTTCTAAGAAAACCCTACTTTTTACAAAATTATTTCAGAAAAGCCACTGCTATCCATCTTGTTTTTTCAGTTTACTATGACGGAATTACTTACTTCAGTTTAGAAGACCGACAATATGGATGTCAAAATTGTAGTTCCCTCACACCCCCGCCTCTTACGTGAGTGGTAGGGGTATGATCTTTCCTGGACGAGGTTTAGGGATCGAATCCCACCCGGGTATGAGTTGTAAGAGCTTTAATGCCCTAACTAACTTTTAACTGACCGGCTGACTCTATTAATGTAATGTAAATGATATCTCTCATTTAAAAAAAGAAAAAATTGTTGTTCCCTCTGTTTTGTTTAATACGGGTAGCTCTTAAAACTATAATAAATCTACCGATTGAATTGGGAAAAATTATTTTTGTCTTTAATAATCATTTCTTGGCCTAGCATTTGTAACAAAAATATTATCTGTTACAGATGCGAGCGTCACTAATGGTCTTTAAAGACGGTTATCGTCAAACTGATTTTTTTAATTTTTTAAAAAATATAGTCCTCCCTTTCTTCTCTCTAGTAAAAGAGAGAACAAAATAGAGAGAGAATAGAATAAAATAGAGAGAGAGCAAGTAGAACAAAAAGAGCATAATAGAGAGAGTAGAAGAGATAGCAAAATAGACAGTAGAATAGAGAGAGAAGAATAGATTGCTGGAAAATACCTCACATAGATATCTTGCCAGAAAACACAGAGGCCATCATCAGCATCTCATTTCAGAAATTGCAATTTCTAAAGAAGGTTGTGTTCGAGTTAGGAATTTCTTATAAGGGCAAGAGATAGTTGATTGAAAATTTTAGTAATTACTTATAATTTTGGAGAGAATAATCTCAATACGAAAAATTTTGAGTTTAGGGATTTGTGGGAGTAGTTCCTTTTTCCTTACTACCTACTACCAAGTTTGTGAACCATCTCATCTATATGTTTTTCGTACATATTCTACGGCTATTGTTTTTTTCCTTGATTACGGGACAACTCTCCCTTTGTCTCATGACTACGATTGTAAAATAATTAAATAACATATTATAAAAAATATTTTTTGCTTATAAAAGTCTAGGGGAAATTATCCCCTTGTCTAATGGCTATACCTTATTAAATAATTTGGTATACTGTTTTTTTAAAAGTTCAGGAGTCAGCTACCCTCTTAGCTCATGGCTATGACCTATTAAATAATTAAATAAAATAATAAAAAATATATTTTATTTAACAATTTAAGTGCAGTTGCTCTCATGCCCCAAGGTTATGCTCTATTAAACTATAAATTCTTTTTCATAAGTTTAGGATGACAACTTCCTCCATGCTCCATTGCAATGACCTATTAACTATAATTTTTTTTTTTGTTTAAGTTTTTACGAAAGGTCAAGGGCCCCTGACTCCACCCTTGTTAGTAGGAAGGACTTTGACAGCCTTAATGAACATGGTGGCCAAATGCCATAATTTTTTAGAAGATAGGTCGGAGAGTGTCAGACAACATAGGGCTGCAACAGGTTGGGAGAGGAGTTGTACAAGCCACAGTCCTGTCATGAAAGTATAGAGAGCCCATGTTCAAGCCTATCCGTGCCTAAGAACAATTCAAGTCTTATCATACCCTGACACGGGTCGGGTAGGCTCGGGCCAAATTCGGACTTGAAATATAAGTATTTTATTTGTTTTGGATTTTAACTCAAATGATTAGACATGTAATCCAGTTGTGCTCAAGCTTGGCACGAGTTCAATTGGAGCTCAAATGTTCAAGTTCGAGGCCTCGAGCTTCACATGAGCAAGTTGAACAAGTTTGACTGAGCTCGAGTTTAGCTTGATCTTGAATTTGATTTAAATCGATCTAAGCTTGGGTTGGCTTGAACTTGAGCTCGTTTCAAATTTTAGGATTACTTTGGTCAATTTTACATAATTTTATTAGAATTATTATTTTTTAAAATTATAATAAAATAAATTACACACAAACACATACTCCTACTGCTTACCCTTCCGACTTTCCATGTCTTAGACAATTTTATCATCCACAGCATTAAAACATGTTTGGAAAATCCCCTTGGAAAACAAACAACTGCCGTTGAAGCGGCTCTAGTAGGCTTGCAGTATATGAATGAGTTCTGGCTTGTGTGTACGCGCGAGACAATGCAGGAGTTAAAACTAGGGGTGGCTATGGACCAAGATTAGGCTTGAATTTTAGTGATTTTTGAATAGCCTCATCTCAAAACCCGATACATTTACAAAAGCATCTAAGCCTGAATTGATGAGCTCGATTGCCACCCCTGGTTAAAAGTAAAATTGTAAGATTTTTTTTATTTTTGAAAATATATATCGTTTGTCTTAGAAAAAATTGATCAAGAGACAAATGAGTTCTTTGCGCTAATATATTTTTATCAAGGGTAAGTTAAGATTTCTTATCTTCTATGGTTTTGAAAGAATTGATTGGCTCATATTGAAGAGGAAGTTTTTTGATGTATGTTATTTGCAAATGACGTGATATTAATTGATGAAACTAAAGATGGGGTAAATGCAATTTTAATTAAAGCTTGAATGTGATGGAAGAGGCCCAATTGAAATGTGGTTTATGAGGGTTGTATGACTGATACATTCATATTAAACTAAAAGATCGAAATTGTATAAAGCAATATTGGCTACCAAAATCTAACATATTCAAAGATATAGGGTAGTATAGACAAGAATGTCAAGGAAATGTCAAGATAGATGAGTGGAAAGATAAATAAATATTATATATAAAATAAGCACATTCGAGAGAAATAGGGAGTGGATCTAATTGCTGAAAAATAAGGAATAATAGATTCAAATAGTGTGAAGACGTTCAATTAAGACTAATAACTACCAAAATGTAATATATTCATAGATATAGGATAGTATAGACGAGAATGTCAAGATAGATTAGTGGAAAGATAAATAAGTGTTATTGATAAAAATAAGCACATTTAAGTGAAATAGGCAGTGAATCTAATTGCTGAAAAGTAAGGAATAATAGATTCAAATAGTGTGAAGCTAATGACTATAGAAAACTGATTACCTATGAGATCTTATGTAGAGTGATAGATAGTGAGAAGGAAACATATCTTATATAATATAATCATAATCTCAATCAACTTAATTCATACAAATCTAAATATGAGATACTAATAAAAAATTATCTAAGAGATGTTGTGTATTTCATAGATAATAAATTATTATTATTATTTCAATATAATATTTCCCTAATAATGACAATTCTAAAGAAAAGAGAAAGGGTGCACTACTTAAAGTAAGTTCAAGACTTTAAAATGACAAAGAAAAAATAAAAATTGACTCAAAAAACAAGATTAGATTACCAAATTCAAATATTGAGACAATGCATTGATGATAATAGCAACAATAAAGATATACACATGCAACTTCAAATCTTGATAATTAAAAATGTGCAATACACTTATATTGCCGCTCTTGTTCTATGTTTCTCTTAACATTATTATGCTATAATTAAAAGTAGATGCTCTCCATTTTTGTCGACATTCTTGCTCTACATTGTGGATATTTAGGTGCATTCACTTAATAAGAAAGTAAGAAAAAGTTAAAAAAAAAAAGAATTTTCTTACACTTTTTTTAATGGTGACAAATTTTTTTCCAAAAACTTTCTTTCATTGTGATGATTGTTTTAAAAAAGAAATCAGGTTTCTTTTCTTTTTATTACATTTCTTTACTTCCACTCAAACACAACCTTAGGTTTTAGTACAGGATGTGAAGGGCACCCTGTAAATTATGCTGAAATGATTGTCAGTTAAGGACAGTTTAGTAATGGCTTTGGCTTGTCTCTGGCGAAGCCAGAAACCCCTCTGGGGTTCCATACATTATGCGACAGTTGGCCAAAAAATGGGGAGAAGTCATTTCATTTTCTCCCCATTTTTTTGACTTCTCCCCCTTATGATATCTCTCCCATTTATTCTCACACACACTTATCGCCACATGTCTTATTAAGGGTGGAGAAGTCAAAATCATGGGCCCCATGATTTTGACTTCTCCACCACTTGTCACCTATTCTATGGAACCCCGAGAAAAGCCCTTTCTGGCTTCGCCATAGACAATCCCAGGCCTTTAGTAATATGGTAAACAGTTAATGAAATTTCTGTCAACTGACTAAAACAAGGGCATAATAGACAGAGGGGCAAAAACAGTAAAATTGCCGAAAAAGCGAACCGAAGTTCTTTTTGCTCTTTCTCGATGGACATCATAGGCTTTAACGTCGACTGACGTCAGCCATTGGATCTACAGCCACTAGTTTTCGTGGCTGAGAATCACCCAAATTGCTGATTCGGATTCCAGCTGGCGTTACGGGCAACCGACCTTCCCGGTAAAACAAAAGAAAAAAAAAATTAAAATAATATATCTACTCCTCGTCACGTTCTTGGTGCTTTTTCTGAGGGTTTTCTTTTTTTCTTTTCTTTGTTTTTTGGCTGGAGATTCTGAGGATTTTCTCAGAGAGGGTATTGTGGGTTTTTGCAATCTTTCTCTCTCTAGAAGGATATGTGCTTCGATCTCTTTGATTTTGGCACGAATCGAAAGAGAACACGAACGGTGGAAAAATGTTTGAGATCAAAGATCCGGCCATTAAGCTCTTCGGGAGGACGATTCCGTTGCTGGAAACTCAGATTCCGGCGGAGTCTGGAGAGAAATCCGATCCGGAATGTCAGATTCTTTCGGATTCTGAAGTGATGGTAAATCAATACTTCCTCTCCGTCGTTTATTTTAGGTTAGGTTTTGCTCGATTGAACTATGAATTTTTTTTTTTTTTTTTAATTTATTGTTTTACTTCTGTTTTTCATTCTGGATTCTGATCAACGCAGAAACCCTAAGTTCATTTGGGTTATATTGGATTGGTTTTCCTGAGAAATAAGAGCCCCAATTTTTTTATTTCTTTTCTGTGTTGAAATTGTGAAGAAAGATTATGGTTGGGCTGTGTTCTGTTTTTGATATTTTGAAGTTCATATGCGATTTTTTACTTTGGGAGTTTCTGGACACCTTATATTTGTTAGGGTTTGAAGCAATAAAGATCTACTTTTTTTAAGTGATGTTGTATGTTGTTTCTAATTTGTGGATATTTGGGTTTTAATTTCTATTATTTCTTAAACTAAATTTGGGATAAGTTCTGCCTTCTTCTGGATGTTGTTCATGTTGGGATCCCACAATTAGTTTGGAAATTTTGTACCTTCTTTGTATTTTCTACTATTGAGGAAACTGACTTTGTAAATTGGTTATAGTTGTTTGCATCTTGTAGAATCGAAATCCTGAGACATGTGAACCCGGATTATTTTGGTTGTGATATCTAATTCGTGGAGTTTTGGGGGGGAAAACCCTGTACTCTAATATAATCATCAGATCATAAATTTTTTATAACCCTAGTTTATAGGGAGTTTCTGTTGAGCACTGTAGATTTATTTAAATTGGGTGTAAGAGCAATTTCCTCAACTTTAAAATTAAATGTTGCTTAGAACTTCACAACTCTTAAGGGTAGCTAGTTTGTGACTGTTAGATACCCCACTGTACTGGTATTTGAATCAGTTTTATTAGATATGTATTTCTTTTCAAGTGATAATGAGTTAAGGAATGCTTGATTTAGTCATGTTTACCCATTCTTGATTCATATGCCTTAGTGATGTGCTGGTGCATGTTTTAATGATGCCTGATGTGTCAATGCTTGCTTGTTGCTAGTTTGTAGTCTAGATGCTTAATTAATGATGGTTTAAGGCATGTTTGACTGGTTCATTGATACTGTGATGGTTTTTTATTTAAATTCAGGATGCATGCAGTGAAACAACAAAGATATATGTTGAGGATCCTCCTGCGGAAGAGTCCGGTGAACAGTTAAGTCCTCCGTTTAGACGAGGGTAAGGAAGACATGATCAAACTCCTACTCAGGCGAATAAGACAACATAGATTCTAAACTGAGGAAGATCAGGCTGAAACTGATTGTGGCTGGCCAAGAGAGGTTCTCAAGAAGCCAGACAAGATCCTCCCATGTCATCGCTGCAACAGTTTAGACACAAAGTTTTGCTACTACAATAATTACAATGTCAATCAGCCTAGGCACTTCTGTAAGAACTGCCAGAGATATTGGACAGCCGGGGGGACAATGAGAAATGTTCCAGTAGGCGCCGGACGGCGGAAGAATAAGCATTCAGCCTTGCAGTATTGTCACGTAGTGGTATCCTCTGACGGGATACCAACCACTGAGGTTGATACTCCGGACTCATCCACTCACCAAGTTCTCTCTTGCGGGGACTTTCGACCTCTTCAAGGCCTTTAAATGGAAATGGGACAGTCCTAAAATTTGGGCCTGATGTGCCTCTTTGTGAATCCATGGATGCCGTGGTAAATCTCGGAGACCAGAAGAGAAGCATTGAGATGGATTCTGTGGCTTGTGGAGAAAATGGAGTGAAGCCCTCATCATGCGATTCTTCCTTGACAGCCTCTACTTGCCAGGAAAATGAGTTGCCTAAGAATGTGGTTCAAGTGGAGCAAAGTGGGATTCTGGGATGTTACACACGGCTTACCTCCTCCCAACACATCCTCTGCAGTGTTACCCTGGTCCTCCATTGGCTTACCCTTGGAACCCTTGTTGAATCCTGTAGCTGCCATGGCCGCAGGTCGTTGCTCTTCCTGAACTGGTTTATGGACCAGATGGCAGTAATTCCAATCCGGTTCAATGGGGTTCCCCACCAATGGTGGCCGTTCCTGGGTTCTGCACTCCGAGCACCCCTTTTCCATTTGTGCCTGCCTCCTATTGGGGTTGCATGCCAGGCTGGGCTGCCAGACCATGGAATGTGCCATGGGTTGGATCTAATGGAAATCTATTCCCCCACAGTCCTCTGCTAGAACAGTGGCGTTCAGGGTCAGTGGTCTCCAAACCTTACGGCAAGCATTCCGAGATGAAATTTACAGGTGGAAGAGAAAGGAAAAGTGTATCTGGGTTCCCAAGACACTGAGAAGATTGATGACCCAGAGAGTCCGCAACGGCGTTCTATTGGGATACAGTAGTTATTAGGCTGAGCTAGAATGAACCCATCAACACAAGGCTGGTGTTTTAAGCTTTTCAACCCAACAGGAGGCAAGGGCCATGTATCTGATTGCCTCCCAGGTTTAAAAGATAACACGCAAGCTCTTTTCCCCCCTGGTCCAATCATTCCAGGAGGGACATAGAAAGGATCTCATGCTGGATTTTCTCCTTAACGCTTGTATTCCGTTAGTCTACTATTAGAAACAGGCTTGCTTCTTTGTTGTACAGAAATATGGCGGTTCTTTTGGATGTGGGCTATATGCGGCAGTAATTATATACTTGAAGCCATATGTGCTAATTAGTAGAAATACTAGTGACTGCGGGAAAATATCATCATGACCATTGTTTTGGTTCTCTGAGCGTCAGGGGTAATATATGGGTTTAGTCAACACTTCTGGATTATTCGAGATTATGCGTAAATCGTAGGGGATAGAGAGGAGGTGGTTATAATGCTACTAATGATACCGTTGTGAAACGTTAGGATTCCGATTCAATGTCTATCACATGGATA
>JABCRI010000263.1:0-46660 GCA_015143295.1 Tetracentron sinense | reverse complement strand
CGATACCTGAATGAGTTTCTTCAAGGGCCTCTCTAGCTTCATCATTTCCAAGACATCTCATCAAGATGTCATTGAAAGAGCGACGATACAGCTCATTGTTGAAGTATAGGAATCGAGGCGCACGACGACGAATTTCAGTCTTGTGCTTGAGATCATTCGGCAATTTTCCATATTGAAGATATTCAACGAGAGGTTGTCTCCAGTCTTCAACCTCAATCTCGAATACTTCGATGAAATTTGTTGCTTGTTGAGCGATGTCATGGTGGATCAAGTGAGGGATGACCCATCTCCGACAGACAGGAACCGTCGTCACTTCTTCTTCAAGTACAGCTAAAGTTGCTGCAAGGTTGGCCAAAGCATCAGCTTGTTTATTCTCGTTTCTTGAACATGCAACATAGTGATATCTTCGAACTGACTTATGAGCTCAGCAGCATAGAGATAGTAGGGGATTAGATTGGGCTTGAGGATGTCGTACTCTGTCAAGAGCTGGTTAATGACAAGCTTTGAGTCTCCATACACATTGAGCTGGTACAACTGCATGTCTCGGGCTAGTTCCAATCCAATTATGAGGGATTGATATTCAGCCACATTGTTTGAACATAACTCTGCCAATGTGAAGGCGAATGGAAGGACTTCATCTTGTGGAGTTACAAAGACGACTCCTGCTCCTGCTGCATTCTTTCTTGCAGCACCATCAAAAAACATCTTCCATGATGGTATTACATCAGTGTAGAAGATCTCTTCATCGGGCAAGTCTTGAGATAATTCCCAATCAGCTGGGATTGGATGATCTGCGAGGAAGTCAGCTACCGCTTGTCCTTTTACTGCCTTCTGAGGGATGTAAACGATCTCAAATTCTGACAGGAGAAGTGCCCATTTGGCGAGCCTTCCCGATAGAACTGGTCTCGTCATTATGTATTTGAGTGGATCGGCGTGAGAGATAAGTCGGACTGTGTGTGACAGCATATAGTGCCTCAACTTCTTTGTAGCGAAGATAAGAGCAAGACATATCTTCTCAATGGGTGAATAGTTCAATTCTGCCCCCACCAGAGTTCGGCTCAGGTAGTAGAGCGCATTTTCTTTGCGATCATGATTTTCTTGTGCCAATAATGCCCCCAATGACTGCTCTTGAGCACTGATGTAAAGAATCAATGGTTTATTGGGGATAGGCGCTGCTAAAACCGGTGCTTTGAGGAGATACTCTTTGATGCTTTCGAAAGCTTTCTTACAAGCATCATCCCATTGAACAATGCATCTTTCTTCATCAACTTGTTAAAGGGGTGACACCGCCCTGCTAGGTTTGAGATGAACCTCCGGATGTAGGCGAGACGACCTTGGAGGCCTTTAAGCTCGTGGATATTCTTAGGTTCTGGCATATTGTGGATAGCATTGATTTTGGCTTGGTCAATCTCAATACCGCGATGTCGAACAACAAACCCGAGGAATTTGCCTGAAGTGACTCCAAATGCACACTTTAAAGGGTTCATCTTTAATTGGTACCTTCGAAGTCTGATGAAAATGTCACGAAGGTCTTGAAGATGATCCGTTCTCCTTTTTGATTTTACCACCAAGTCATCGACGTAGCATTCAACCTTTGTGTGCAAGACATCATCAAAAATCTTTTGCATAGCACGTTGATAAGTGGCACCAGCATTTTTTAGTCCAAACGGCATCACTTTATAGCAGTAAATTCCCTTTGGTGTACGAAAGGCTGTGAGTTCTTCATCCTTTGGATCCATACGAATTTGGTTATAACCAGATGAACCATCCATAAAGGATAAGACTTCGTGTCCTGTTGTAGCATCGACCATGAGCTCCGTAATTGGCAATGGAAAGTCATCTTTTGGACATGCATTATTCAGGTCGCGAAAATCTACGCATACTCGGATTTGTCCATTCTTCTTCTTGACTGGGACAATATTTGCAATCCAACTTGGATACTTCACTTCTCGGATGAAATCAGCTTCGATCAGCTTGTTGACTTCAGCTTCGATCTGTGGAACCAGTTCAGGCCGATAGCGACGCTGCGCTTGCTTGATGGGGCGAACGCCATGTTTGATAGCTAGGTGATGGATTGCAACTTTGGGATCAAGGCCGGGCATGTCCTTGTAACTCCATGCAAAAACGTCTTTGTATTCTTGCAGTAGCTTGAAGTAATCAGCTTCTTCCTCAGGACTTAAGAGTGCACTGACAAAGATAGGGCGCAGTTCTTCTTCTGTACCAAGGTTTAATTGTTTGAGCTCGTCGACGGTAGCTTGCCCCCCTTCTTCGAAGACTGGAGGAGCACTTTCTAGTTCATCGTTTGAAGATGATGACTCTTCTTCGACAGGCTCTTGGATGGTAATGTGATTGACGGTAGCAACATCTTCGATCTCGCTCATCTCAACTTGATTTGTTTGAGATTGTTTTCCTTGGTTAGTGGAGATGATAATGCGTCGTTTTACCGTCAAAGCATCTGTTGTTGAGACTTCCAAAATTGCTTGTCGTTTCATTTGCGATGGAATTACACTTTGTGGGTCACCAACATCTTTGCGACTGACATGCCTCTTCTCATGTCTACGTCGTCTTTTGGACTTGTTCAGAGGAGCAGGTTCGTCTTCTTTTCCTTGTGCTCCCAAGCGGGTGAGTGCAGACTCACGCCATTGGAGAACTTGAGAGTTTAAGGTTGTATCACTTTGTGCTGCTCCTAAACGCTCAAAGACCGAAGTACCTTGTATTGGTGGGGCAAGTCGATCAAAGACAGATGTACGAGCTGAGAGGACTTTGTTTTCACAATCGTCGGCTACTTGCACTGTAATGTGTTGAGTAGAAACTTTCTCCTTTACTGAGATTTTGATTGGTGTTTGAGGTGTAGAACCAACTCCTTGACGATTGATAATGAACTTTTCTCCTTTTCGAACTAGTTGGGCCTGCGCCTTTGTGAGGCCATGGATTTGGTCAAGAGGTTGAAGCTTGCCTAAGCGTATGGGCTCACCTTTTCCATATCCAGCTGCTTCGAAGAGCTTTTCTGTCTTAGTTCCATACCAACCCTCTGAACTTTCTTGGGTTGAGATGTCTTCCTCTTCTTCAAACTTCATTGTAGATGCGACAAATCCTACAATTGGTGGCCTTATAATTGTGGATTTGACGAGCGGTGCTACTGGAAGAACTAACTCATCTTGCAAAGTGTTTAGGTTGGCTTTCGAAAAAGTAGAGTTGGTCTCTTTAGTCATTGCCACAAAAGGAAGTTGTCCCGGCTTTCGACGTGATTGCGGAATGTATTGAAGCACTGAGATTGGATTGGAGATGTTGGTAGAGTTCTTCGTTGATTGTTCGTTTCCTCTCCTTTTGATACTTTTTGAGCTTTCTCATCCTTTTGGGACTTGGGGGATGAAAGAATTTTAGCTTCTTTTCCTTTGTTGATGTCGAGTCTGCTAGAAGATGGTACCGAAGTTGGAAGTGCTTCCGGGAGGACTTCAGTCTCTGTGTAGAACTTAGCATCAGCAAAGTGTGTTTCAGTCTTCTCAAAAGGTCGACTCTCAGCAACAATCTTTCTCTGCACACCATCCTTGTAATACTTGAAGCATTGATGCCATGTAGATGGAACCACACCCGTCTCGTGTAACCAGGGACGTCCAAGCAACAAGTGGTATGATGTCTTGCAATCAATGACATGGAAGAGTACTTCGGACTCCAAGTCTTCGATTGTGAGCTTTAAGCGGACCATTCCGATGGCTCTCTGCCCCCCTTGGTTAAAGCCTTGGATCACCAGCCTACTTCGACTCAATTGATCTGGAGAGATGCCAACTTTTCTCATCGTACGGATGGGCATGATATTGACAGCAGACCCGCAGTCAAGAAGAATGCGCTGAACTTTGTGTTCTTTAATGGATCCTGTGACATACAACGGCCTGTTATGAAGATGAGAACCAAGTTGTAGGTCTTCGTCGTCGAAGGTAATGGTGGCCATGCAAGAGGCACATGTCTCCGACTTCTTTTGAACCCAATCTTTTTCCTTGTACTTGTGGGGATTAGTCAAGGCTTGAGCGAGGCTGAGCCGAGTCTTCTCCGGTAGTTGTAGGGCCTCAAAGAGACTCAAGTGTATTGACGTCTCTTCAATGTCAGAGGTATCATCTTCTCCTTTGGGATGGTCTTCTTCATGAATTGAAGGGGATGATTGGTCGGCAGGTACATCGTTCACTTCTTCTTTCGATGTGTCTGACTCGACTTGGTAACATGCGACAAAGTAGGCCGGCTCTCGTTGCTGTTTTTGGAGAAACCACTTTGGTATGAAGTCGCCAAATGTGATTGCCAAAGGAGGAAACTGCTGAAAAATCTCTTCAGGATCAGCAGGAGGCACTTTGAATGCTTTTTTCTTCACTACCTTCTTCTTCTTCTTTGACTTGATGGTTGGACGAGTCTTTCTTTTGGTCCGTCTTGCTCTTTGATGAAAAGGAGGTGGTGGATGTTGCACACGTCGTCGCCGTCGTGTAACCAATGTCCAACCGTCATCATCGATGAGAGAAGATTCTTCTGTTGACTCTCGTTCAATTTTTGTAGGGAGACATCGTTGTTGCTGTAGTTGCAACAATGGAATTTGCCCTTGACTGGATGCTACCACTGATATTGAATGGGGGATACCAAAGCCAAGAGTTCCGGCTGTGACTTGCTTCAAATTTTGTGGTGGCCATGGTGCTTTTATTGCTTGAGAAGACAACATTGCTACAGATGATGAAGGTGGAATCAAACTGTGGTTGAAAGACCCGAAGGCAACACTCGTCATATTCGAGGCTGCCACATCATTGACGGAGTCAAGTTCAATCTTTCCTTGTCGAGCTAGGTCCATAATCTTCTCTTTGAGTACGAAACATTTTCCAACCGGATGGCTAATCAGTTGGTGGTATCGGCAGTATTTTGGGTCATCAACGCGACCCGCTTCCTCTGGACGTTTAGAGGTTGGCAATTCAATCAACTTTAGACTTAGCAGTTGATCGAGCATGCCAGATACCTCAGAGTCTGGAAAAGGATATTCTTTTGCCTCGAGCTCCTTGAGCGTCATCCTGCCTTGCCCTCTTTCTTGAGATGTGCCTGCCTTCGACGGTTCCTGCTTCTTTTGGCTCGAGATCTTGACCGGCTTGGTGGTAGTAGTGGTGATCATAGCCTCCTTAGTTTTGGAGGGTTTGGATGTGTTCCACTGCTTCTTCTCCGACTTGAAAGAATCGATTGGTCGTGGATCTCCATGTGCGGCTATACTGAGTTCCATGTCATGAGCCCGTGTAGCTAATTCTTCAAAAGAACGAGGCTTAATCCCTTTGAGGATGTAAAGAAGCCCCCAGTGCATCCCTTGGATGCACATCTCAATAGCAGATGGTTCAGAAAGACGATCCTTGCAGTTAAGAGCAAGATTCCTCCACTTGTCGATGTAGTCAATAACAGGTTCATCTTTCACTTGTCGTACAGCGGCAAGCTCCACCATGCTCACTGTCCTTCTGGTGCTATAGAAGCGATTGAGAAACTCGCGCTCCAGTTGATCCCAACTGTCAATGGAACCAGACTCTAGATCGGTATACCAGTCGAACGCATTCCCTTTGAGGGAGCGAACGAACTGTTTCACCATGAAGTCTCCGTACGTGCCGGCATTATTGCAAGTCTCGATAAAGTGAGCAACGTGTTGTTTTGGATTGCCTTTTCCATCGAACTGTTGAAACTTTGGCGGTTGGTATCCTGTCGAGAAGCGCATTTGCTCAATGCGTTGAGAGTATGGCTTGGCATAGACCAAGGAAGATTGTGACGCACCCCCGTACTGAGCACAAATGGTATCGGAAATCATTGCTTGTAATTGCTGGACTGAGAGCGAAGCAATTGAAACTTGGTGACTGTCCCGAGTGGGATCTCGCGAGCCGGATGCATTCCGGTTTTGTTCCTCTGCATCGCGATTTCCTTGGAGAGTGAATCCCTTGTTTTGTTCTTCCGCTTCACGAGGGCCTCGGAGATTAAAACCCGGGGGATTTGTTGGTCCTTGATTGGATTCATCTGCTTGGTTATTCTGCTCCAAGCGGCTTACCAGGTCTACAATCTGGGCATCTTTATCCTCAATTGCCTTTGTTAAATTTGCAATTGCGTTAGACATTTGTGCGATCTGCTCTTCAATCGTCGCTGCTTCCATCATCATGACAGACCTGATGGAGGTATGTGTCTCAGAATTTGAATGATTTTGATTCTGCACTTCTTTGGAGGCTCGACCTTGAGAAGGAGAGGTCACGGAGGATGTTGACCCTGCGCTAGACTGTGCATCGGAAGGATGACTGGAGGACATACCCTCAGGCATCCTGGCCCGCGCAGTCTTAGCCATTTGCATCGGTTTGGAGACGCGTTGCTTGCGATGTTGAGAGAGGGCCCCAACCAAGTGAGAGGCGCCAGACTGCGTCATATGACGTGTTGCTCGCCGATCATCGCTGGTAGCCGGTGTAGATTCAGGTGCAGAAGAGGTTGTGTTCCTCTTTCCATGGATGGCGGTGGCTACAACAACAGTTCTCTTGGGGGCCATTGATGCTGCTCAATTGTTTGCTGACTGAAAGATGAGAGGTAGAGAGAGTCCCACCGGGCGTGCCAAAAATTTGTCGACACAAAATTTCGTGGACGAAATAATGATGAACAAAATATTTTATTTATTTTCAGTTTGGTACAACTCTCAAGAAATCCTCTGATTAACAATCAGAAATTTCTAAAGTTATAAGATAAGGGCCGAGGCGTGATCTCGATCTTCTTTGAAGGTGTTGATGTAGCTTTTCCTTTCTTCCGGGCTTCGCGCTTAATCGGCTAGAAAGTGATTTTGGAGGAGAACTGGCTTCTTTGCAGCTTTGTCTTCTCCGAAATGATTTGATTTCTTTTCTTTGAAGGCTAGAGAATACTTCTGAGTTCTCTTCTTTGGCTTCTTCTGAATTTCTCTCTCTGAATTTCTGAATCTCTAAATCTCTAGCTTTGGCTCTTATTTATAGACTTTTAGAGATAAGGATCTCAAGAATCCTACTCCATCTAGTGGTTTAAAGGATTTAAGAGATCTTGATAAGACTTATCCATTTAGAGATAAGGATTTCAAGAGTCCCACTCTATTTAGTAGTTTAAGGGATTTAAGAGATCTTGATAAGACTTATCCATTTAGAGATAAGGATTTCAAGAGTCCCACTCTATTTAGTAGTTTAAGAGATCTTGATAAGACTTATCCATTTAGAGATAAGGATTTCAAGAGTCCCACTCTATTTAGTAGTTTAAGGGATTTAAGAGATCTTGATAAGGCTTATCCATTTAGAGATAAGGATTTCAAGAGTCTCACTCTATTTAGTAGTTTAAGGGACTTAGGAGGCTTTCATGGGCCCCACCCATCTTCTTGGGTATTGAGTCCACAATCAGGTTTTTTGTATTGACGGATCGACCCACTTATCGAGTGTATGACCCATTTAGATTTGGACTTGAGTTTTGAGTTTATAGGCTTTCTACTTCGTGCCCAGACCCGAGCCGTAAAAGGCTCATGCCTTGTCATTAGGCCCAATTTAAATGTATAGGGCTTTTTAATGATTTTAGGCTTTTTATATAATTTTATCAGAGTGTAAGGACCTTTGCGTAAAATTAATAAATTTTAGGGTTCTACAATGTCCTTATTTTCTCCCCATTTTTATGCCAGCTGTCGCACAATGTATGGAACCCCGAGAGCCCTTTTTGGCTTCGCCAGAGAAAATCCGAGGCCTTTTTTAAGGGGGATTCATTAGACATGTCAGGTGTGCATTTTCCACCAGGGCAATGGATTTTATCTGGCAGATTCCCGAGTGTGGCACTTGGGCATAGCCTTAACATTTTTAAAATATTTTTCTAAAAATTAAGGTTAGATTATTTAACCCTAACTAGGGGTGAGTGAATCGAATCACAATTAATGGATGTTAAAGAGATCACGTGGCAAGCGTGAGGAGGTGTGCACGAAGCACCGACGGCGAGATGCATGTTATCACTTCCTTAGGGAAGCACCTTTGTCGACTGAAGAGGTTATGCCCGAGTATAATACTCGGCATCTGCCGAGAAAATCTGTTGTCCTCCACCAGCAACACATGACCTTCCATCTGGGATCCTCTTGAATGGTAACCACCCAGGCAGTCACCATGTCCAACTACCCTTCTAACCTATATTTTTACAAGCCCCAAAAGGTTGGACCAATTGTTCCTGGGTGGAAAGGCCTGAGTTACATTTCTCACTACCCATCTGGGGCTAGTCCATCCCGGTTTTCCGGATTTTCTTGGTGGGGCGGACTGCGGGCCTTCGTCACCAGGGGTGGAGCCACATGGGGCCCGGGGGGTTGAACCCCCCCCTCAACTTTTGGGATTTTTTTTTTTTTGTATAGTGTAATGTAGGTGTGGCTTAGGAGCAAGGGCAAAGCCGGGTGGTGGCGGGGGATCTAAGCCCCCTGAAAATTCTGAGAAGAATTTTATTTATTTATTTATTTATATTATTTAATTTAAGATAGCGTAGGCATATGAAAATGCTTAAATTACCGGTGTTTTCCATTATGTAATGAAATGGCCGGTCCTCATTGGTCCACGCCCCTCTCTAACACTCACCAATTGTGGTTAAGATTCAGTCACCCATAGAGTTAAGCAATCCAACCAGTTTTTTAGAAGAAAAAAACAATAAAAATCTAAAATTTAATTTTGATAAGCTTAATCAGGGTTAAAGGAGTGTTAAAAGGGATATGAGGACACAACGGTAAGTTAAGCAACGGGTCCGCTAATCATCACTACTCAAAACTATATTCTTTACCAATGGACAAAGAGACGAGATGACGAACAAACTTGGCACTAATTTTTTTGTTGGGGGCTACATCCCGAACCCCCACACCTCACCATTAGCCCCCCCTGGCCGAAAATCCTGACTCCGCCCCTGTTCGTCACATCTCCGGGGATATCGTTGAAGTGTTGTGGACACACCAAGTTAAAAAAACAGTTGCAGCTAGTGTCCTTTATATAATTTATGAAACAATAGAGGTCACCGTATCCGTTTACTTATCTGAATTGGATTAAATGTCAGATAGTGAAATATGGTATTTGTATCTAACTTTGATTAAAATATTTTAATTCAAATAATATATGAATTAGTTGATTATTTTTAAAAAAACATAAAATAAAATAAAATAAAAAAAAGGTAAAAAAATACATAGAATATAAAAATCTTACAGTAAAATTAAATGATTCTTAAGGTTAACCTTTTTACTAACATATCATTAGCCGTGCTTGGGTAAACAAAATCTGTGTGGTTGAAATCTTCTACGGGCCAAACATCTAACCTGTACATGACGAACCGTTTCAGACCGCTCAACCAGTCATGATCCCCGTTACTCAGATGTTTACTTTCAACCATTTGGGGCACTGCAAAATTCAACTCCAAAATCTATACGTCCACATATATGTAAGTGGAAACTAATTAAACTTAATAATTACTAAACACAAAATATGTAAACATTACAACCCCACTTAACCTGCCAGTAAAAAAAAAATTAATTGAGACACAAGCCTCGGACCCTTCATGTGGGTTGAAATCTTCCAAATGCTAGTGACTAAAATGTAGGTGGTAATACCTTCCAAAAAAAAAAAATGTAGGTGGTAATCAGAAAAACATAAAAAAAACAAGGCCGCTTCACCTGAAAGGGCATGCCTTACATTTTTATTATCTAAGAAGGCATGCTTTTGACATATTTATCTAATAGGGCACCATTTGTATTTTTATTACTAAAAAAGGCATGTTTTTGACATGTTTACCCTAAAGCTATGCATATAAAAGCCGAACACTTCAAGGATAATATTGAGGATAATATTGGAATAGATACTCTATTTGGTAAAATTATTTCAAACCATGTCATTTTAGGTGATATTTTGTATTTGTGATCAATCATAAGAGATCACAAAGCAGAAATCACAAAGCAGATCGAAATACTTTTTGAAAAAAATCAAGTAATTTTGTGTCGATCTCGCCGTTCTCGACTATCTTTGTCCACCTCGTTCAAGCTCTCCATCACACTTTTCGAAGCTCTTGTTATGAGATCCGACCAATCTCTTAAGACCCGAAACATGAAAATGAGAAACACAAGGGTGAGAAATGAGGTGAAACTCAACACTCAAAAAAAGAAAAAAAGAAAGAAAAAAAAACGTATATTGATCTTACCCATTAGACGAGTCAAATGCAAGACCCACAATGTACTTGGCCTCCATAAGAGCCCACCTAAATCTCTGGAGCTCTTCGACTCCAAACCTACCATTGACCATGACCCGAAGCTCCGAGGGCTTGATGTCGACGAAGATGGGGATAACCTTCTTCTTGGACTCCAATAGGGTAGCAAGTTCATGTAGACAGAACTCAGATTCACAATAATGGGGCGAGAAGATGGCAACCCCAACCTTACAATTTCGAATTGCACTATCGATTGTCTCGAACAATTTGTCTCCCGGGCTCATGCTCTTGACGTCCATAAAAGGATGGAGCTCGTGCCGGGTGAGGTTATCATAGAGCAACCCCGCCACGCTTCGCTTTGTGTCGATCCCTCTGTGGTTAATGAAGACCTCCCAGAGTTGATCCGGTTTTTGGCTTGGCAACCAATAGCATAGGAAACGATTAAAGAACTTATAAATGCATGGTTTTTATATATTATATACTAAGCAGGTGGCACGCGCGATGCACATGAGAGCGAGGGGAAGGAGTTAACCACAGTTAATAGGAGTTGAAAGGAATACGTGTTAACCTAGAGGTGCGATTGAACTATCCCCGACTTCAATCGCGATTGGCTGTGATTCTGTTCTTTAAATAGACAGATGAGCAAGGGGTAGTTTCGGAATTAAACTAAACCATAAAATCAAAGTTTTGTTTTATATAAGGGCAGTTTGGGAATTTTTGGAAAAATCAAGCTACTCCTACCTCTCCCATTATCTTTACTATTATAATGGGAGAGGCAGGCGTAGCCTGATTTTATGAAATTCCCAAAATACCCTCATATCAAACACTACTTTGATGTAATGTTTTACTTTGATTTTCAAATTAACCTTTGTTTATCTATTTAAAGAATAGAATCACATCCAATGGCAATTGAACTCAAGGAGAGTTCAATCGCACCCGCGGGTTAACACATGTCCCTTTTAACTTCTATTAACTGTGGTTAACTCCTTCCCCTTGCTCTCACGTGTCACCCGTTAGTAATAGTAAAGATATATATACATATATATATATTTTTTTTGGTAGAGATTTAAAATAAACAATACAATAAAGAAAATGACATAAAAAACCACCCTTCATCTTCTTCTTCGTGATCTTGGGCAACACCTGCAACGTGTTTATGTGATCAGATAGTTTCTACACATCCCCATTCCGCCTATATTATTATAGAAACCAAATCTAGATTTTTCAGTTATATTCAGATTTCATAACAAAAACAATCCAATTACAAAATAAAAATCATGGAGAACCATAGCATAATGACCTTGGAAGGTTGGATGTAAGAACGATCTGGGAGGCTATATTATCCCCCTTGTTGAGGATCTGAGATAAAATATCTTCTTCGCTCTCGATACTTCATTGAAAAACTCAATCGGCCTCCCGCACACCCTTCTGGCCTTGAAACACAAGCTCTTATATTCCCTCTTCTCCCTTCCTCAAAATTAACCAGTGAAAAAATTATTTTTTTCTAAACAATCCATTCAAATCCCCACTCTGCAGTCAGAAACCACATTCACTGAGCACAAATTGTGTGATCAAAAAGAGGGATTGCCATGTATGGCCAGAGAGGGATTGTTGGGTTTTGCAGGAGTGGGGTTGCCGATACAAAGGATGATGAAAGGGTTGGGCATTTTTGTCATTTAATTGCTTTTTATGTTTATTTGAAAATTTTTAAATATTTAACTTTTAATTGGGGTGTATTCATGGGCTTTGGCTTGTCTCTGGCGAAGCCAGAAACCCCTCTCGGGGTTCCATACATTATGCGACAGTTGGCCAAAAAATGGGGAGAAGTCATTTCATTTTCTCCCCATTTTTTTGACTTCTCCCCATATGATATCTCTCCCCTTTATTCTCACACACTTATCGCCACATGTCTTATTAAGGGTGGAGAAGTCAAAATCGTGGGCCCCATGATTTTGACTTCTCTACCACTTGTCACCTATTCTATGGAACCCTGAGATAAGCCCTTTCTGGCTTGGCTAG
The DNA here is from genome assembly GCA_015143295.1 of Tetracentron sinense. NCBI lineage: Eukaryota > Viridiplantae > Streptophyta > Magnoliopsida > Trochodendrales > Trochodendraceae > Tetracentron > Tetracentron sinense. The sequence goes on along the minus strand of JABCRI010000263.1, from coordinate 34,453 downwards.
AGACAATCCGAGGCCGTATTCATGGGGTGGGCGTAACACCACTCTATTATTTCTAGCGTAATTACAAACAATGATAGGAGTTCCTACCGCTCAATCTCATTCAAAACTAACGGTCAACAATAAATAAATAAATAAATAAATTTAAATTAAAAAAAAAAAAAAAAAAGCTGTAAAGTGTACAATGAGTGATTTAAGTGACTAGGACTTCAACCAAAAAAAAAAAGAGTGAATTATACTGTCCACGTTGTCCAGATGGTTCAACTTGTCTTAATCCCACATTGACGACAACGGTTGGATCATAACCAACTTATCTTAATAGATGGGCTCTTTTGAAAAGGTGTGTTGGGTTTAGTCTCATGGGCCGTGTGTGTGAGTGGGTTAAGTGACTAGGATCTCAATCAAAAAAAAAAAAAAAAAATTTATTTTATTTTATTTTGATTATAAGTCAATTAAAAAATAACACACACAACCACACTCACCTCATGAGCTTCACCCACAAGACACGTTAAATTTTATTTCAATGTATTTTATTTCAATGTTAATTAAATGCAATGGTCTATGTACATGTTGCCTAAACCCCAAAACGATTTTTTTTTTGTTAAAACAGAAACACCACATGGTTCTCATAGATTAGCCCTATGATTTGTCCCATAAACATGCATGAAAGCTAAATTATCAATCTTTATACATTATACGGGATGCATACATGTATGTCATTTCAGACCAGTGAAAATTATCCAATAGAAAACATGAACTAACTTTATATACCTATCTATACTATTCCTATATACCAATTGGTATCCATGTGGCATACTTCAAATCTCTCTATTCTCTTCAAGTTGATGTCACCTGTCATCTTATATGGTGGCATCTCATTGGTTGACTTCTCAAGAAAACCCCTATCTTCAACTATTTACCTTCTAGATAACTCTCTCTCTCCATCTTTCCCACGATACATTCCTCTACTCCCCTCTCTCTTCATTTACTCCTTACGTTTCATCTCCTCAAGATACCTACAACGGTTTCAGCCCCCTTTGATTCAAATCCTCAAAGACACCCCTCACCTTCCTTCAAAGATACGTCTTCCTATTGGTTCATCTCCTCAAAGACACCCCCTCACCTACCTTTGACTTGTACAAAATGTCATCCTCTTCCACCGAGGTCTCACAACCCTTAGATTTTTCCAACTCCATTACTGGTGCAACTTCTATGAAACTAATTGGGGCAAGGTACTTCAACAAAGGCTATGCTGCCTATGTTGGCTTATTCAACTCCCCGGATGGGAACTTCCGCTTGTGACCACGAGGGCCATGGGTCCCACACCCCTATCAACATCAGCGGGTCACTTTGTCCCCGGTGCGAGCGTCTTTAGTTTGGGCAAAAGAACTGCAAATGGTGGATCACCTAAAGCCCGAGTGGCTGCTTACAAAGTATGCTGATTAACCACAACCGACGGTTGCCAGTGCTTTGATTCTAATAACATGGCTACCTTTAACGTTACAATAGAAGATGAGGTCTATGTGCTATCTGGGTGGAGATTCCACTGATTATTTCAATGATGGTATTTCAATCAGATCCTTCCATGTGTCAAGAATGACACCATTGCAATTTGCTCAACCGGCAATTCTGGACCCACTGATGGTACTGTTTCGAATATATTCCCGTAGATGATAACTGTTGGAGCGAGTACCATGTATAGAGAGATCTCCATTTTTGTTGTACTTGGAAATATGAAGCACCTCAAGGTTCTGTTTTTACTTTCTTTTATTTGGTTTGAGTTTTTCTAGGCTTAACTTTTTTTTTTTTTTTCTACATTCTACACTTACAATTATTCTCTTTCGTTTTCTCTTATCACATTTTTCCAAGATATAAAATAACAATATATTTTCCTATGATGGGTGATGTATGTGCAAATTAAATCCCCGCTTTCTCAATGCCCCCACAGAAGGCATAACCATTAAACCTGGCCCGGCCTGGACAAAAGTGGGTGACCTCCAAGTAGGAAACATGTCGTTCTACATGATTATCTATATCTTCTTCTTCAATTTACCGTTGGATCAGTTCTCATAAGTTGGAAAATACATGAGCATTAATGAAACTATCTACAACCTAAATGGGGAAACAAATGGAATGGCCAAGCACATATGAATTTCATTGCAAGAATAAAAAATAAATGAGAGTAAAAGATAAAATTACGAAGATCATGAATAGAACAAAAGATGAATTTATAGTGAGAGACCAATTCCCTTTTCTTTTAAGGGGTTTCTTTGCATCTTTTAAGATAGTTTTTGTGGAGAGCTCTGAGTTGGTAAGTAAGATAAGGATGAGTCATGTACCGAGTCTAACTTTCTAATAATAATATTTAATATATAGTATAACATGTATTATATTAAATGTATATAAATGTTAGCCCACAATATTGACAAGGGTTGTAAGACACCCTAATTAGGGCTGGTCATGATCAATATTGGGGCCAGGCTTTGTTATACCCAGTTTTAAATGGGCTTGATGTATAGGAGCCTAAGCTCGGTCCATTTTGCTTTGGGAAGGATAGGTGATCGGGGCTTGGTTAATAATAGGGATGAGATTGTCGACCCATCTATATTTATAAATGTATCATAATTGTATGATATGTTATCTATTATATTAAAAAAAATATTTATAATAGGCTATATGAACACATTATTTATTTTACATATAATAATAATATATGATATATAGTTTAACAATGTGTTATATGACCCATCTTTATTTAATAAAGAGTTCTGATTAGTGGACCTCAGGGTCCTCTTTGCAAGCTGATCCCTCTCCAGTCAAATTTGAACACAGTGGGAAAACTTTTGGAAAGAGAAAATGAAAAGCAATAAAATATATTTTTTAATTGCCATGTGTCTCTTAACAATTGGGTGGTCCATTTGGAAGAGGACCCTGAGATCTGTTTACCATTTCCTTTAATAAATGTATTATAATAGTATAATATGTTATCTATTATATTAAAAACAATATGTATAATAGACTATTTTAACACACTATTAGTGTAACATATAATAATAATAATATATTATTATTATTATTATTATATATAGTTTAACAATGTGTTATATTAGAAATATATGTTTAGTAAATAAATTATTTACAATATATATATATATATATACAAACCAATTTTATTTATTTTTAATCATAATAGAACAGTACATAAGATTTTAATATTTTGCTTCAAGAGCAAACTAGAGCTAGCCAAAATATGCTTTCACAGGTGTAGTTTGGAAATTACAGTAATAAATTTTACTTAATAAAAATACCCTTTATTTGTATTGTAATTTCAAAACTACCTCTCTCATAAGGCATAATTTTTGTTTCTCCAATTTGCTCATCTCTGTAAGAGAATTAATCCCATATCGACTAAATAGAGAAACAGTTGTGACCTTATATACATGTAAGGCCTCTCCACTTATTGCCAATTGGTTTTTAGTTGGATGCTTTCACATGGTATCAGAGCCCAAAAGGCCCAACGGCCAAATCATACTCACACTCACGATGATAGACCCAAACAGAAAGGCTGCATGATTGACGACCCAAAAAAAGGCGCACGTGACAGACCTAAAATTAGGGCTGCACGTGAGGGGGCGTGTAAGAGAATTAATCTCACATCGACTAAATAGAGAAATAGTTGTGGCCTTATATACATATAAGGCCTCTCCACTCATTGCCAATTGGTTTTGAGTTGGACGCTTTCACATGGTATCAGAGCCCAAAAGGCCCAACGGCCAAATTATGCTCACTCACGATGACAGACCCAAACAGAAAGTCTGCAAGATTGACGACCCAAAAAAAAGGCACACGTGACAGACCTAGAATTAGGGCTGCACGTGAGGGGGCGTATAAGAGAATTAATCCCATATCGACTAAATAGAGAAACAGTTGTGGCCTTATATACATGTAAGGTCTCTCCACTTATTGCCAATTGGTTTTGAGTTGGATGCTTTCACAATCTCTTCTTCTTACTTCCATCGCAAATTTAATGCGCTTCAAACTCCAATCCTTGGAATTCTACTGACATGGTATCTCTAAAAAAGAGAGTGATTTTAGGAGATTGTGATATGAGTGATATAGAGATAAATGTAAAGCCATATTGATTTTAATTCCATATTTTACTTTATTAAAATAGAGAGAGTGTGTAAAGACGTATTAAATCTTAATTCCATATTTTATTTATTTTTTATTTTTTTATTCACACATGTGCATCGCACGGGGCTATCTAGTACTAATCTTACTCAAAACTAACAGTCAATGGTGATTGTAAATCAAGGGCGGAGCCAGGTGGGGGCCTGTGGGGCCACGTGTCCCCACAGAAATTTTATAAAAATAAAGGTTTTTTAAAATAAAGCCATGAGAATCCAATCCGTTTTGATGTATTTTCTCTGCAACCACACAGGTACTTCCCTTCAAATTTGGGCACCAAAACTGACGGTTTTATCGGAACGAAGTTTCTCACGAGAGAGAGAAGACTAACGGACTGCAGACAACAGCCTACGCACCGGAAAGGAAAAGCCTTTTCCTCCTTCTCAGTTGAGGAAAAGGGGGATGAGAGAGAAGACTAACGGACTGCTGACAACAGCCTACGGACCGGAAAGGAAAAGCCTTCACATTTGAGGAAATGGGGGGGATTTTACTTTATTTTATTTCTATTAATAGTAAAAGATACCCCTTGCCTTCAGTCATTACCCTGTGGTATGATTGAGTTTACAAAAAAAAAGTAAAAGATACCCTAGCTTTTAATTTCTCTGTCCTATTTTCCAAACCACCAAGAAATTTCCTCTATTATAACTCACGTTTATCCCAAAAAAAAAAAAAAAAAATCCATCATAGGCCATATTAATAGGGAAATGCTATTGAGACCGCAAAAGAGCCGAAACCTTCAAGACCGTGCATGGATGCACAAGATTGTAGGTGGGGCCTACCATGTGAACGTGGGCCCCACCTGAAATCCCGTGCATGCATGCACAGTCTCGGTGGTCTCGGCCCTTCTGCGGTCTCCGTAGCAAAGTCCATATTAATATTGACTTCCACCATGTGAATTGTGAACCATTAAGGAGTGAAATCTAAATACTACCACGTATGTTATTATAGAAACATGGAAAAGGACTCTAGTGCTTTCGAAATCTTACATATTTTTGGGCTTATAAAATAGAAAAAAAAAATTTAATCTTGAACTTTATAAGAAGAGCACATAAAATACTCCATAATGGAGAAAAATGAGATGGTAGATAACCAGTAAAAAGGGCACAGTGCACTTTTTTTTTCATATCAATCAAAGGTAGGATCCTAGATCGCTTGAAGCTTCCTATTCGCAGATGGTCCCCCGTAGATAAATAGGAGCAATCTCAAGGTAGATAGGAAAAGTTGATGGTTAGTCTAAAAAACAAATCAGAACACAATTGTACTACAATAAACAAAGAAATAAAAATAAATAATTTTATAATGAATTACTCAAACTGAGAGGCACTTGAAGAGTCTTTCTTGAAGATAGTCGAAGCCTCCCATTGTGCAAGGGATAAGGCAGTTCTATCTCCGGGATTCAACTCAGCTTGAATTCATCCGGTCTTTCCCTACAAGTTTGCACTGTTTGGCAGAAGATGACGGTACCCAACCTTCTTTAGAATGCCCGAATAAATTAATTTAAATTAAAATTAAATTTTTTCATATACTTTAAATTTAACCACATATATAAAATTAATCAAATTAATTTTATTGCATCAAAAATTAATTTCAATTAATTAATTTAATCTCATGAAAACGTCTCATAATATGAGGTTTAAAATCGGAATAAATTTTTTTTCCGATTAAACCAAAACACTTCTAAATTTAATTATTAAATTAAATTAGATTAAATGTTGCATATTGTCCAAAATTTGATGGAGTCTCCCCTTAGCCTATGTGGTTTCGGGTTAATGGATTAGCCTAATTAAGGACCGATCCAAGAAATTGATGATCCGATCGGACTATCTCAAGATACTAGTCAGTTAGGATGGACCCAACAAAGTCTGTCCAATTATTCTAGACAAGAGACTATCCATTTGGATTGTCAAAATTTGATCCCGAGGTCTGTCTAAAAAGACAATCCGTTTGTATTAATTTAGAGGGTTCGAATTAAATAGTCCGGTCCCAAGAAAGATCAGTCCACATAATATGACTGATTAATCTGGATGAGAAGTATGTCTTGAACCTACCGGTGTATACCTCTGTAACAAAATATATAAATCATCAGTCTGATACTAGAGCTTCCACGTCTAAGGATGAATTGTATATGTGTGCACTTCCTCTTTCTCATTCTCTATTTATAGAGGTGATGGGATGAACACATTTCTCAAGGAATGCTAAGAGTAAAAAATGTATGGCTTTAAAAGCTCACACCATGACCATGGGTCATGGCATAAAGTGTTAATAGAGAACACCCCATGAAATAACCGTTAGACAATGGAAAGGTTTCTAATAACCAATGGGTAAGCACACAATGCTAACACCCAATGGATAGGCACACCTCCATCATAGCCATTGATTTCCAAGAATAAATTGATCCAATGATTCATATGGATTCAATGGACCAATATACAAATACACTAAGACACATACAAGTATGTCTCTCAAAGACACGTTAAAACAAAATTTAATAATATTAAAATATTATTAATTAATTTATTTTGAAATCAAATCAAATCAAATCCAATAGACCCCACTTGATTTATTTTTGAAAATATATATATATGGGCATTCAAGAATATCATGTGCATACATGAAGGTATCTTTCAACTTGAACCTCCACTTAGTGCAAACAAATCAAAGATAGTCAAGGAATACAGCGGATAGAATCTTGAACTATGAACCCGAACTGACTAACCGGATCTGTCGCATATACATTCTTTTCAGAGTTTATTTATACCAAACAAATCAGCATTTTTACGTCCATGCTTCAATCCCAAATTACTGAGAACTCTAGAAAATAGCCTCAACTCATAAGAAGTGACGAAATTTTTACTCTCAGAAAGATGAGTCTATCAAGAACGATCCTATCACACTCCCACCATTTAAGGCGTATAGCACTCATTAAGAGAATTCTTAATAATTCTTAACCTATAACCACAGGATCATCTGTAAGTTGGCAGCTTACAAGATATGCACTATCTATCACATACAAGGAAGGGACACGTCTCAAAAAAGATTGATAGAAAGAAATAATTTCTTCAGTAATAGTGCTCAATAATTATTGCATATAGGCTTGTTTGTTCTATTGTACCTGAGAGACTTATCAGATTGGGTTTCCACCTCATATAACTATTTTACAGGCTTTAGTCTCATTCCCTTTGAAAATTTTATCACAAGGCCTGTGCCAAGGCCCTTGGATAAAGGATCTGCCAAATTTTCTTTGGACTTAATATACTGAACAACTATTTTGCCATAAGTTATAAGACCCCTCACATGATTGTGCTTCAAACGAACTTGTCTGGATTTCCCGTTGTAGTTTGCGCTGTATCTCTTGAGCATTGTAGTCTGGTTGTCAAAATAAATTGTGATAGATAGTACAGGCGTACCCCATATTAGTATATCTACCAATACACTCTTTAGTCATTCTGCCTCTTCGCCTATAGATGACAGGGCGATGAACTCAAATTCTATATTAGAATGAGTAATGTGCGTTTGCTTCTTGGATTTTCCAAGATATGGCTCATCCACTCAATATAAAGATCCAGGCTGTTACAAATGTGGACTCATCCGGACATGAGTTCCAAGTTGCATCACTGTAACCCTCAAGTACAGCTGGGATTCTTCCATAACGTATCCCATAAGTCAAAGTACCCTTGAGGTATCTGAGAACTTTGATAAGCGCTCTCTAATGTGCTTTCCCTAGATTACTAGTGTATCTGCACAACATATCCATAATGTCCAGTCTTGTGCAGTGCATGACATACATAAGACTATTAATAATTTGAGAGTATTCAAATTGAGATACACTTCTGCCTTTATCTTGCTTAACTTAATACTGGAATCAAGTAGTTGTTTGATTCATTCTCCTCTTTTTCTTTTAATAGTTTTAGTATATTTTATTTGAATTACCTTCTCATGGAAGGCTGATAACCCTCCCATCAAGGAGAGGGAACCGCTCCATGAAGAAGTAGATTAATCTCTTCTTGCTATTATTTAATTCTCTTGCAATGCAATCGCGTCATAAAGTTAAATTCTTTTTTTTTTAAATTTAGCAAGAATTAGATTGCTTGTGTTTCCATTAAATTGGGATTCACGCAATGCTTGCCTCTCCTACATTTAAAACATTTTAAAGTATTGAAATTTGATTTTATTTTAACTTATCAAAAATTGATATATTGGTTTCAGGTTGAAGGAATAGATCTCTTTACTATAAGAAATTATTCCCTCATTTAGATTTTTAATTCCATATTTTCCATTTGAGAGAGATAAAGTCTTCTTTCCTCATTTGAGTAAAAAATTATAAGAAATTTATAAAGCAATAAGGATGAGATTTCTACAACTTCATGGTAATAATCCTTCTCCTTGAGCTTCACATTCATAAATTATCTCTCATATTATAATTGTCATTTTCTTATTTTACTAAAAAATATCATCCAAAAAGTTCTTTTCTTTTCTTTTTTCTTTACTAGTTTATTTTAGTTTGATAATTGCTTCATTAACTTTTTTTCCCTAATTGTTGTTCAATACTCCATACTTGTTACTATACAATTTTATGTTATAATATATATTTTTTAGTGCAGGTTTTTGAAAATTTGGATAGCACTACAACGACCTCATCAAAACTACGAGAAGATGTGCTTATCAGAACACGCTTTTTCGACTGCAGAGGACAACTTTTCCTGCAACGTGATCATTGTCGAGGTAAATTTCGCTAACCAAACGATCGAGGTTAATCGCACGTACCCTGTAGCTTTTCAACTTGCTCAAGGCCGGATAATTAGAATACAATCTAAAAGATCTGGTCGAATGGTAGAAGAATCTATGGGTTCGTTAGGAATTGATAGTAATTTTAATAAATTGAGTAATGAAGGTACTGTAGTAATAATTTTAAGATGATCCAATGGTTTAGATTTGTATCTAAAAATCTTGTAAATCTGGCTTGGACTGTAGGAACAAATAGACCTCTTTGTACTCAAGAGGTCATATCCCAGTCTATACTTATATTTTAAACTAATTATATTTATATTCATTTGCATTTTTAAGCTTCCAAATGACACTGATTTGGTGAATATCTTAATTTAGGAAGTCTTATTTTGAAAGCCCAGTCTCAATTTATGTTTTCTATTAGCAACTACAGACATACAATATTGACAGTTGTAGATTTATTTAGAAGCAATGCTGATTGTGTTGGTGTGTTGGTATAAAATTTATCACAAATTATTTTATGAATTCAAGAGTATGCTGTCATCAAATATCGAAATGTGCCGAGCACTGTTATAAAGTTACTATAATATATAGATAATGAGGGACGGATTAAACCATTCCAGGCTTTAGGGGGTGTTTCCCAAGCCCCACCCTTATGTCACAAGACCTTTTTTTTGTACGTGCGCTTGTTTGCTTTATGGCTTTATGGTTTTATGGATGGAAAAAAATACATCAATTTTGTGGGGGCTTTTGAAGATCAGGTTTGGTTGGGTACCCTCATATGAGGGCGAATTGACATGCCAGTGTATAGTACACCACAACATTGATATGATATCAATTCCCGATTGCATTCAATTGCGATTGAACTCAGTGCACCCTAAAGTCAACATGTATGATGTGTCCCTCTTAACTCCTACTAATTGTGGTTAAGATTCACTAATTCTTAGGCTCTGTTTTTTTTTTTACAAGAGGAAAATAGGTGAAGGAAATCATTTCAAATGAAAAGGTTTTCCTTCCAAGTATCTGGTATCCCTGAAAATTACACTTTATTGTAGAAAATTTTTAGACGAGTTAATATTTTCCATGAAAAATTTTTCCCTCAAATATGGAGGAAAGTTAATTTTTTGGAGAGACCCTTTACTAATGGTCTCCAAATAAAATCACAAACTCTCTCCAAAAAAATATTTTTTAATTTTAAATTTTTTAATTAATTTTTAATTTTTAATTTTTAATTTTTATATTTTAATTAATTTTTTTTTATGATTTTATGATAATTTTTATATGATTTTTTGATATTGTTTCCTTCTAGTCAATTAGTAGAAAAGTGAAGATTGGAAAAAAAATCTGGAAAATAATTTTGTATGAAAATTTTTCCTTTCCATCCTATTTTCCTTGCGAACAAACACAACCTTAATCTAACCTTGATTCTTAGAAAAAATGTTAATAAATTATTAACCCTAAGGGTTAAATTTTTTTCACCAGAGTTTATGGCAGTTAGAGGGTTCTGTGAGTGCAATTGAACTCATCGCAATTGGTCAGGATCCAGACTTGAGACAAAATGACGTAGCATTGCTGTTCCAAGTTGAATTACAGAGCGGAGCTCCACCTCAGGGCCAAAAAGCGGATAGCCTGTTTTTGTGTAAATGAAGTGGCACATTTGTAATTATATAGATCTGTAGCATAATTTTACCATAAACTATTTTCATAATTAAGACCATAGGCCTCAAACGGTTGGTACTCGTTTTGAGGAGTGATAGGGTGAAGCTTATTAGGGTTGAGGGTGTGTGTGGTTGTGTTTGTGTGCATGCGTGCGTGTGAGTGTGTGGTCTTCTTTCTCATGACTGTGGCTTCGCCTTGTGGTGTTCTTACCTTAATCAAAAAAAAAATTACAACCATAGGCAAAAGGGGAGCTCTGCTTTTTCCGCTGTGAGGTAGAGCTCCTCTTTTTATTTAAAGAACTAAATCCTCAATGGGCAAATCAAGTATTACCGTAGAGGATTTGCTCTCTTATTTAAATAGTTCCTTCCTTAATTAGAAGAAATCAAATCCTTTTTTAACCTTTTGTTAATTGTGGTTAAGATTCACTAACCCTTATGGTTCAATAATCTAACCTTGAATTTTAAGAAATAAATATTAACAAATTATTATCCCTAAAGGTTAAAATTTCTTAATCAGGGTTAAATATGACAGTTAGGGCTCTGTGAATGTGATTGAACTTAGGAGAGTCCAATCGCAACTGGTCAGGATCCGAACTTGAGAGAAAATGGCGTAGCATTCCTATTCTGAGTTGAATTACAGAGTGGAGCTCCGCCTCAAGGCCGAAAAGCTGGTCGTCCCTTTTTTGTGTAAATGAAGTGGCACATTAGTAATTACATAGAGCTGCATGTTAATTTTGTAAAAATATTAACTTTAATTTTCTTAAGCTTAACGATGGTTAAAAGAGTGTTCAAAAGGAACACATGACTATGACATTTGACTACATAGTCCAACACGTGCTCTGCTAACAACTGCCCATTTCATTATTACCCATAGGAAAAAAAAGGAGCTCCTCTTTGACTTTTAGTGAACAAATCATAGCCAAATTCAACGAGAGTTCAATTGCACCTACATGTCAACACGTGTCCCTTTTAACTCCTGTTACTTATGGTTAAGATTCTAGTATTCAATAATTTAATATTAGTCTTTTTTAAAAATAAAAATAAAACTCTGGTTAAGAATATTTAACTTAACCACGGCTAATAGGGGTTAGAGAAGACACGTGTTGACCTGTGGGGAGCGATTGAACTCTCCCCGAATTCAATCGCGAGGCTGTGATTCGATCTCCCACTTTGAAGTTTGAATATAAACTGTTCCTTAATTAGAAACTTTCTTTCTGCATGACTTCGGCTTCGCCTTGTGGAGTCGTTGAGTGAACCAAAAATTAGAAACTTTCCAATTATAATTAGAAGTAAACTACAAAAGCAAAGTACATATGAATTTGAAAACAACAAAATTGTTGCAGAATTTTGAACTCTTCCGTCAACCATGACTTCGAGTTTGATTCGGCAAGTCTGGGCAGCTAACCTGGAAGAAGAAGTTCAAAAGATCGCTCACCTTCTCTTCTTCTTTCCTGTTATAGCCATGGATACAGAATTTCCTGGTGTGATTTACCGTCCAAGCACTGGCACAGCTCATCAGCTCGACCCCTTCAACCATTATCAAATCTTGAAGGCCAATGTCGATGCTTTGAAGGTTATTCAGGTCGGACTTACTCTCTCCGATGCTCGTGGAAATCTAGCCGATTTGGGAGATGGGTTCTCTTCTATTTGGGAATTCAATTTCGGGGATTTTGATGTCGATCGGGACCTCCATGCCCCAGAATCGATTCAGCTTCTGAAACAACAAGGGATCGATTTCAATAAGAACAGGGAAAATGGGATTTGTGCAGTAAGGTTTGGGCAGTTACTTCTGAAATACAGAATTGTTTATAATTTCTCCATGGTGATTTGGGTTACATTTCATAGTGCCTATGATTTTGCCTATTTGATCAAGATTTTGACTCAAAGAGAGTTACCAAGGGATCTCCCTGCCTTCTTGAGCCTGGTGGAGTTCTTTTTTGGGATGAGAGTTTATGACATGAAGCATATTGTGCGATATTGTGATGGTTTATACGGTGGTCTGGACCGCATTGCAAAAACACTCCAAGTTGACCGGGTATCTGGAAAGAGCCATCAAGCGGGATCAGATAGCTTGCTTACTCTGCAGACCTTCATGAAGCTCAAAGATCGGTATTTCAATGGCAGAATTGGGTATGACCAGTTTGGTGGATTTTTATTTGGATTACAAGTTACGAACTGATGATTAAAGGAGTTTTTTTTCCCAGAATTTGATGGTCTTTTCCATATGACATTCTTTTTTGTAATTATATGTGTTTCTATTCAGATTTACAGTATCAGAAACTTGTTGTAATTCATTTTATTCACATTCACATTAATACAATGGTTTCCATACTTTTCTTTCAAAAATTGGTCTCTCTCCTTTCTTTTATGCAATATTCTTGTTGCTAAGCTGGTAAAGTCATTGAGTATCAAAACCCAACCTGGGTTCAAAACCCCTGATAGCTCACTAATCTGGTTTCAGGGGTTGCAAATTTGAGTTGGTTAAGTGACTTTTATAGACATAGTAAACTTCATATGAGTGTCGCTTCTACTTAGCCTTTAGAGGTGGAATTATATGGTTTCAGTGTATACTAGGTGATACATTCTTTCCATTTGATATTAGAATTTGATTCATTCACACTCCGAAAAATGTGTAGGATCATGTAAGCAAATAAATCTGATTGGCCCTGCATCTTTGGTTAAACCTAGAGGATATGAACTATTTATGGGAGTGAGGATTATGATCTCAGCACCAGTAACCATGGCTGCCTTGCTTTTGATCAAGCAAAGTCACGCCAAGGAGGAAAGCGAGAAATCTATTTAGTACATCTTGCTACATATCCCATTGGTAAGACAGGAATACTGTGACCTTTGCTGCGCAAACAGTTAGTTCCAAATAAATAGGTATCCGAGAGATTCACTTCCAACATTCCCAATCTCATCTAGAAGCAACATAAAGTTGCTAAAAATTCTAGCATAAGTTGATATATAGGTGAATTGCATATACAGAAAAAAAGGTGAACTATATATCCGTTCCGAACTAGGAGATTTCTACATGATCAGAATATGATTACTGTATGCAATATATGTGGTGATTGTGTCATCTGTATTGAGTATTGATTATCGTTTCAACTTCAGATATGGCGAGATTAAAGAAAAGAAAGTTAGCTAAGTTTTTATTACAGAAAACAGTAAACTACTTCTCTGTTAGCTAAGTTGTCTTCTAACCATAAAATTCTATTAAAACATATTTAATCTAACTTCATCAAAACCCTATAAAAGTGAGAAAATTCTTGAGCCTTCTAGAATTACATTCTTCCCAAATGATCATAGATGGCTAGCACTGAAAGCAAGTTCCTTAAATGTGTCAATAAGATCAGCGCGGGCAAATTTCAACACTGCCCATCTTACCTCCTCCATAAAGTTAAAATAGAGGTTTTTAACTCCATTTCACAAGCTTTTCTGCATAAAAACACTTTTAGAGTCGTATACTGCAAAGCAATTAACCTGGTCACAAGAAATACATGGTGTGTTGTGATTATCATGGGTTGGGAAATTTTCTATAAGGTTCTTAGTAGTACATTTGCACTTCAGGTAGTCATTTCTCTGATTTTGAATATCAACAGTGCAGGTGTTCATGCTCCCCTTTTTACTTGTTATGTATCATCTCATTTTCTTCATTAAGAAATCTTTAGCCCATCTAGAGGTCTTCAGCAGGGGACCCTTTTTTCATTGACCTCCCGTCTGTGGGGGAACTCTCAATTGTAAAAGACCTGTTCAAGTCAACGAATAAACTTTCACAAATCAGGTGTGTTTTTCAGTGCTAACACAACACACCTTGGAATTTTAGAAAGCATGTGTCTAGACAGCTGAAATTAGAAGAATTTTGACCTCTGATTAGTACTTTGTGTAAGAGTTTTAATATTTTACAACTCTTGGTGTGGCCCACGCAATCATGTTTGGTTTATTCAAAAAAAAATCTCGGATTAATAAGGTTGCTATCAGAGAATGGTTAAATTGGTGGGTCCCACTAAGATGTGGTCAAACATGGGACTCTCACATGTTCGATAATTAAGGAGAAACGGTTGGATGACTCACCGTTAGATTTGGTGTGGCTTCCCATGACCCTTGGATCGTGATGGGTGGTTACGAGGGTTTTTATCTTATAAGTTTTGGGAAAGTCCCTCTTCTCACTCACGTTATTTTTCAAGCCTCATCGATAAACTTGAGAGGAGAAGAGAAGACTCCCAAAAGGAGGTTCTTGATTTTTTTTGCAGGTTTCTGGATTCATAAAGTCGTTCATATTGTCCTCGGCATTATTCATTGATCTTAAAAGGTACGTATATTTTATCCCTGAATTTATGTTCACTAGATTAATTTAATATTGCATGGTCTAGATCCTGTCATATTTTATTCGACATAGAATAGTGTTTTTATGAGATTAAGTTTAATCTTACAATTGGTATCAGAGCACAGGCTCGAACCATGCTTTTAAATTAATCTAACAATGATGGATTAATTCGGATTAATTATTATAATTATTGTATTTAATTATAAATAATTTTTCTGGAATTTTTGGGGTAAAGTTATACCTTTAGTTGAATTCGGAATATTTTAATTAATTAAAGGGAGTTATAAAATTTAAAAATAAAAAAAAAAATTAATTTTTGGGTTTTTTTCAGTCGTTTCCGGTTGGACGGTGATTCCGCCGCCGTCGATCATCGGAAAACTCTGCCGCCGGCAAGGTTTTGGTCGCCGGACTATGGCCGACCTTTTGGCACTGGCGGCTGTCGGGATGGTGGCCGGTAGGGCCCCCACTAAAGGGGTTAACTGCTACGGCAGTTTGGTTTTCCATAAAAAATAAAAAAATAAAAAAAAAAAATTTGTTTCGGGTGAGAGTGACGAGGGTCAAACCGACCCGTTGACCCTTGACCCGGTCCGACCCTACAGGTTTAGCCCGAACCGGATCCGAATGGTTTTAAAACCGAACCGTATTTTGGACCTAGACCCGGACCCGAATGCATATGGGTCAGACCGACCCGTATTTTGAACCCGGACCCGAATTCTAATGGGTCAACCCGGACCGAATTTTTGACCCGACCCGTTTGTATCCAAACCGGTCCATCTGAACCAGACCGATCTAACCGAATCGAACCGGTCAGACCGGACCGAATCAGACCGGAAACCGTAAGGCGCAAGCGCGTGACGCGCACTGCAGTTTGTGACACACCCTCCCGCGCGTGACGCGCACTCCCAGCTTCTGAGACGCGCGTGTCATGCGCGTGACACTCGCAGGGACGTGTCTGGCGCGCGTGATGCGTTTCCAGGACACGTCCAGGGAAGTGTCTTACCTCTTTTGAGGTTTTTTGAGTGTTCTGGTTTCATTTTTTGGGTCCTTTTGGACTTCTGAGCACTATAAATGACTGTTTTGGTGCATTTTTAAGGTTTGGGTCATTCCTAAAGGGGTTTAGGAATGACCAGTAAGGCAGATATTCGAATGAGCATAACTGAATTAGGTTAGATTGTCTTGCCCAAAGGTGACCATCCTAAAGAAGTTATGATCCTTTAAATGGGAGATTTTGATCTCTTGTAATCTGCAAGTTTGCACTTAAATACATAGAATAACTAGTCTTGCCCAAAGGTGTCTAGGGACTTCTTGTAGTATAAGTGGGACAGAATAACTTATATGTGGAAGTGAGAGAAGGATAACCCTCTTACCCAAAGGTGTGGAAGTGTCTTGATCAATCCAAAGCATGATAGGTTAGTTCTGTGCGCGACTATTGTCGCCATTTGAGGGGTGAATTGCATATCGAAATCTCTTGCCCAAAGGTGTGATTAGATGATGCGCCCACCTGTCCCGTAAAGTGGAAGAAATTTTTTTTAAAAAAAATATTAAACCACTTTAGCTAATCCGGCTCAACCCCTAAACCGGTTAGAATTAGTAATTTGAACTAAAATTAGCAACTACAAGAACCAAATAAAGTTTTATAATTTGTGCGATAATTTGTATTACAAACCATAACATGTATAGACATCATTATTTGCAGCTATGGACGGATCTGTTGTACACAGGCATTTGACTGGGATTGAGCCATTGAATGGCTCAAACTATGGTTCTTGGAAGATGCAGCTAGACATTGTTCTAGGCTGCCTAGACTATGACTTTGTCCTCCTGGAGGAAAAGCCGGATGCTCCCATTGCTGAGTCTTCGGACTCAGATAGGTCTTTGTTTTCGAAATGGGAGAAGGCCAATCGGATGGCCATGATGATCATCAGGGCTTCTATTCAGGAAGCCATCAGAGGAGGTATCCCTTCGGCTGAGACAGCTAAAGAGCTTCTTGAGACTATCAAGAAGCAATTTATGGGGTCAGTTAGATCCAGACAGTACAGCAGTCTGACTCAGTTGATTTCTATGAAGTATGATGGTGCTGGGAGCGTTCGAGAACATTTTCTCAAAATCTCGAAGTTAGTTATCTCTCTCCGAGAGTTGGGTTTGACCATTGAGGATGACCTCATGGTCCATTTAGCTGTGGCTTCTCTTCCTCACTCCTTTAATGTATTCAAAGTTAATTACAGTGCACAGGACAGAAAGTGGACCCTCAACGAACTGATAGCAGTTTGTGTGAGTGAGGAAGAACGCACTAAGCGTGGTAAGGCCGAATCTGCAAATTTGGCTATTCGTTCTGGAAGTAAGAAGAACTTCAAGACAAAAGTTTTCAAGAAGCCAAATACTCAGAGATTTTTTCCAGGGCAGAGTTCAGGGCAGAACCAGGGTCATCAATTCAAAGGGAAAGGGAAGACAGATCAGTTTCAGGGCAGAGGGATTGTCATCAAACCAGAGGAGATAGAATGTTTTTTCTGCAAGTTGAAAGGGCATGTGAAGAAAGACTGCTTCAAGTATAAGGAATGGGCCAAGAAGAAGAATAAAGGTATTAATTTATCATTGGTATGCTTTGAATCAAACCTAGTGGATGTTCCTTCAAACACTTGGTGGATTGATTCAGGTGCCTCTGTGCACATTTCTCATTCTCTTCAGGGGTTCGTACATAGACGTAAGGTCAAGGATGAGGAGCTTCTATTCATGGGGAATTCTTCACCAGCAGAAGTAGAGGCTATTGGGACTTGCAGACTGATTTTAGACTCTGGTCATGTTTTGCTTTTGGATGATACTTTTTATGTGCCATCTTTTAGACGGAATATTATTTCAGTTTCTAGACTTGGTACATCTGGCTACAGTTTTTTATTTGAGGGGAGTGTGCTATCTGTTAGACATAATTTGCAGACTATTGGAAATGGTATTTTGATTGATGGTCTTTATCAGTTGGTTTTGGATTCTAGTTTTGCATCATCCTTACTATGCATGACAGTTGATTCTTCTACTCCAGTTACCGGTTCTAAACGTGTTAGACAAAAGGGAAATTCTTCTATGTTGTGGCATCGTAGATTGGGTCATATATCAAAGAAGCATTTAGAGTCTTTAGTTAAGTCTGAAGTTCTGGAACCCCTTGACTTTTCTGACTTCGAGACTTGTATAGACTGTATTAAGGGAAAGATGACTAAGAGTCGGAATTTGGATGCAGTTAGAAGTACTGGTCTTTTGGACCTAATACACACTGATATATGTGGACCTCTCCCTACAGCATCTCGAGGTGGTCAGCGATACTTCATCAGTTTTATCGATGACTTCTCTCGTTATGCCTTTGTATTTCTAATTCATCATAAATCTGAAGCATTAGAGATATTCAAGCAATACAAGGCTGAAGTGGAGAAGCAGTTGGACAGGCCGATTAAAGCTGTCCGTTCTGATAGGGGAGGTGAATACTATGGGGAAGCTGATGTTGATGGGGTTAACCACGGTGGATTTGTCAGTTTCCTTCGTGAACACGGTATTGTGCCTCAGTACACCACTCCTGGGACTCCGGAACAGAATGGTGTAGCTGAGAGGAGGAACCGAACGTATATGGATGCTGTTCGCAGCATGATGAGTCACACAAATTTACCTGATAGCTTTTGGGGTGAAGCCCTTAAGACCACTATTTATATTTTGAACAGGGTCCCCAACAAGGTAACTCCTGAAACCCCCTTTTTCCTCTGGACTGGGAGAAAGCCTAGTCTTCATCATTCTCGCATCTGAGGTTGTCATGCTGAAGCAAGAATTTATGATCCCACCTTGCAGAAGCTTGATCCTAGAACTGTGAGTTGTCGCTTCATTGGATATCCGGAGAGATCGAAGGGTTTTAGATTTTACTGTCCTTCCAGACCATCTCAGTTTAGGGAGACCAATAATGCGAGATTTCTGGAAGATGGTGAAATTGGAAGCTCAGTTCACAAAGAAGTTGTTTTTGAGGAAGTACTTGATGATGGTAGTTCATTTTCACTACTACCACTTCTAGCTAGGCTGCTTTCACCGGTTGTTCAGGTCACTCGTACAGTTGCAGTGCCAGTGCAAGAAGAACAACAGGGTGCGACAATAGCAGCTGATATTGCTGCACCAACTCAAACTGTTGTTGCTCCAACTGTTGCTGCACCAGTATCTCTGAGAAGATCTTCACGGGATAGAAGATCAGCTATATCTTCTGATTATGAAGTGTATTTGAATGAAGGTGACATTAGTGATTCTGTAGATCCTTCCAGTTTTCAAGATACTCTGCAGAGTCCGCACTCTCGAGAATGGTTGAATGCGATGAGAGAGGAATTGATGTCTATGGAGAAGAATTCAGTCTGGGATCTTACATCTTTACCTCCTAATTCCTCAACCATTGGGTGTAAATGGATTTACAAGACCAAAAGGGATTCTGAAGGTAAAATTGAAAGATTTAAGGCAAGGCTTGTGGCCAAGGGTTTTAAGTAGAAGGAAGGCATTGACTATGTTGAGACCTTCTCGCCTGTTTTGAAGAAAGATTCCCTCAGAATTATTTTGGCTCTAGTAGCGCATTTCGATCTAGAACTTCACCAAATGGATGTTAAAACTGCATTTCTGAATGGTGAACTTGAAGAGGTAATTTTCATGGATCAACCGGAAGGTTTTGTTACTCCTGGAAGTAAAGAACTTGTTTGCAATCTGAAGAAGTCGATTTATGGTTTGAAACAGGCCTCCAGGCAATGGTACCTGAAGTTTGATAAAGTTGTTATTCAACATGGTTTCCATGAAAATCCAATGGATCGATGCATATACCTCAAGTTGAGTGGGAGTAGGTTTATCATTCTTGTGCTGTATGTCGATGACATTCTCTTAGCAAGTAATGATGTTCATATGCTTCATGATACCAAGCTATTCTTGTCTCGAAATTTTGATATGAAGGATATGGGAGAGGCAAGTTATGTCTTAGGCATCAAGATCACTAGAAATCGCAGTTCAAGATGTTTGGGTTTATCACAAAGGGCTTACATTGACAAAGTGTTAACCAGATTCAAGATGCAGAATTGTGCTCCCGGAGATGCTCCAGTAGTTAAGGGAGATATCTTCAATAATCGTCAATGTCCCAAGAATGAAGTTGAAAGACTTCAAGTGGATTCTACTGATTATGCTTCCGCAGTTGGGAGTCTTATGTATGCCATGATTTGCATCAGGCCTGACCTGAGTTTCATTGTTGGGATGTTGGGAAGATATCAGAAGAATCCTGGAGCTGTTCACTGGACTGCAGTTAAGAAAGTACTTCGGTACCTTCAAAGGACTAAAGATTTCATGCTGGTTTACCGGAGATGTGATGAGCTGGAAGTTATTGGTTATTCAGATTCTGACTATGCTGGATATCAGGATAGTTTGAAGTCGACTTCGGGATATGTTTTCATGTTAGCTCAAGGTGCAGTTTCATGGAGAAATGCCAAGCAATCCTTGGTGGCATCTTCTACCATGGAAGTAGAGTATGTTGCTTGTTATGAGGCTGCACAACAGGCCATTTGGATAAAGAACTTTATCAGTGAGCTCAAAATAGTGGACTCCATTGAGCGACCGATCAAAGTTCATTGTGATAATGCAACTGTCGTTCAATATGTTAAGAACGACCATGTCACAAGCAAGAACAAAAATATAGAGATAAAATATCTATATGTGCGAGAGAAAGTTCGAGCTGGTTTAATCATTATCCCTTACTGTTCTACCTTAATCATGATTGCTGATCCATTGACTAAGGGTCTTTCAGTTAGAGTTTTCAAAGAGCATGTAACCCGTATGAGAGTTTTAGAGTCTTTTGATTCCTTTGTTTAGTGGGAGTATTTATTTATTATCTCATTCCAGTCCTTTTTATGATTCATATATTATGTTGATATACTCTCATTTATAAATGTTATGGTTTTGGAAATAATTGATGCATCATTTTAGTTGTTCTTATGTTTTTGAATGCACGTGCGAAAGTATAGACATCAAGTGATGGTATTCACATGGCGGATGCCATTGATGTCAAGTTAAGCCCGAGAGCATACACAAAGCTCTCAAGTCGCTTGGGTTGAATATGGTTGGGCACCATGTTTGAGGCCTTCATTCTGGATATAAGGTGATGGATTTCACATGACGGATGTCGTAAGGTATCAGAATGACATGCATATGCTTAAATGCATGTAGCGTGGACACTTATGGATATACGCATATTGATCACATAAAGTTGTGTATTTTCCATGTCACACCATAATAGTCATCATAAAGTTCCTCTCGAAGATATTAGTGTTACTAGCAGTTTGACCATGGAGTGGCCTGTATCATAGTAATGAAAACTAGTAGATACTATGTGCTTCCATGATCACTGTTAGTGGCACTCTTGTTTTAGAGTGAAAATTTAAGAACATGTAATTCTCGGCAACTGTTTTTTTTTTAAAAAATAAAATAGAGTGGCCACTCACATTTTTTTTTTTAAAGGTTTCAATCCGGGAAATCTTTTCTTTAATTATTCTTTTAAAGGGATTGCTTGGGCCAAGTGGGAGATTGTAAGAGTTTTAATATTTTACAACTCTTGGTGTGGCCCACGCAATCATGTTTGGTTTATTCAAAAAAAATCTCGGATTGATAAGGTTGCTATCAGAGAATGGTTAAATTGGTGGGTCCCACTAAGATGTGGTCAAACATGGGACTCTCACATGTTCGATAATTAAGGAGAAACGGTTGGATGACTCACCGTTAGATTTGGTGTGGCTTCCCATGACCCTTGGATCGTGATGGGTGGTTACGAGAGTTTTTATCTTATAAGTTTTGGGAAAGTCCCTCTTCTCACTCACGTTATTTTTCAAGCCCCATCGATAAACTTGAGAGGAGAAGAGAAGACTCCCAAAAGGAGGTTCTTGATTTTTTTTGCAGGTTTTTGGATTCATAAAGTCGTTCATATTGTCCTCGGCATTATTCATTGATCTTAAAAGGTACGTATATTTTATCCCTGAATTTATGTTCACTAGATTAATTTAATATTGCATGGTCTAGATCCTGTCATATTTTATTCGACATAGAATAGTGTTTTTATGAGATTAAGTTTAATCTTACACTTTGGTCCATCAATTCTGAATTTGGGAGATTAAAGATCGCTTTCTTTTCTGTAATGGGGGATAGAAATGTTCAAGAAAAAACTACAGAGTTGGAAAGAGCCAAGCAGGACAGGAAGTGTTGATTGTTCAGTAGATACCAACAAGGCAACAACTATGACATGTTTTAGCCTTCTTTAGAAGATTTGCTAGGAGAACAATGCTGGGGTCTTGATGTTTTGGTGAGGAGAAAAAGATCTGAAAAGAAAGTGAATTAGACAATCTGATCTTCAGTGGGTGAAGCCAAGGCTAGAGGAGGAATAGGATTCAAAGACCTCTTGAAGATTGCTCACTAAACCAAACTTAGTTCTTTATGTCCAAAATTTATCGCAGCGATGGCATAGCATTGTTTCTGGGAGATATACTCTTATGAAGTAAGCGATCATGGTGACTCAATCACAGACACTAGAATGATGCATGGATCCCCCGTATGCCTGGTTTTAAGACTATTTCTCCTAGGCCTCAAGGATGCTTTCTGATTCTGAGTAGTGGATATTATTGACAAGGGGCCTACTAGTTTGGAGGATCGATCTAATTCGGCGAGGCAAAAGCCAAGACCATATTAATTATTCCCATATGCAAACCTGACTGCACATTGTTGAAGTGAACCCAATAGGCCAAAGAGAGGACCTCCAAATCCCTTTCCATCATCTTCTCCAAGGACAACTTGGACTCTTATGGCATAATGGCAAGTATCGACAAAATTATGCAGGAATTAATGGTAAGAAAGATCCTTGGTGACTCCTGCTCCGACCTTCTGCTATCCACCAAAAGGCATTTGGATGTTTTCACATTTGAATGCAACAATGTTGCGCAGGCAGATGGGAGAGTCTCCGGTCTAGGCATCCTAGGGAGAGCTCCTAATGGAGTCCATTTTCTTGAAGTTGGTAAGCGCTTCCCTGGTGGCTTGGCTCTACTGCGTGTCGGATGTTGTTACCTAATGCATTATCTTATTTCAAGGATTTCCCTATTCCTGTTCTCTCTTATTTCATTCTCTTTTTTTTGGGCAAGAAGACAAAGATTTTATGAAATTTAGCTCTTTCTATGACTTGTGGAAATGTCTCATTTGAATCTTATAGCGAAAGTCTCCATTTGAATGTTGGTATGATCATATAACTGTTCATTCCATTTTCATCATTTTGAGCCAATGTTCTGGTCCATAATTAAAGTCCCCAATGAAAATTTCGGAATAAAACTCGTTTTCATTTGGATCAAAGTCCTATTGATGTATATATATATATATATATTTTTTAAAGCATGGCTTGAATGAAACCCGAAAAGCATCATGAGTAAAAAGAATCAAGTCATGAAAAGATCCAGGGGCTGGATAAAAACCTTTTGAGACATCCATAAGCAAAACTTATATGAGCCATACATGGTAAAAATCGTAAAAGGCACTAGGGGAAATTCCCAAAAAAAAAAAACAATTAACATGTCTCAGCACCATCAAATGTGTCAGAAGCATAATCGGATGGGTCTCACTGTAGTTTGGATCAAGTCATCCCAGATTAGTGCAGCTCAAGCTAGTTGTTTTAGGACAGTATAGTCAAACGTCCTATACTGGTGCATTTTAGGGTTTGACAATTTCATAATCTTCGACTGGGACATTTTAGCCCAATTTCATTATCTTGGTCTGGTGCATTTTAGCCCAATTTAACCTATTAAGGTTGAATTTGATGAATTTAACGCACATGTTAAAGCATGGATTGTGATAGTCTTGGCGCCTTGAATGTACTCATTGACTTGCTTTTACTTCATTCTTTTCGATTCACGGTTTTTTTTTTTTTAAATGAACCAAAATTAATATTTGGGTAAATTACACTGAACTCCCATGATGTTTGGTGAAATTTCAGAGATCTCCCCTCTTATTTATGAAATTGCATTGCCCTCCCTACTCATGAGGTTCACACCGCAGAGGACATCCTTTGACAATTTTGCTCCTATTTATTTATTTATTTATTTTGCTTTTCCTTGGTTTGAAAACTCAACCAAAGACATGAGATTCATCACAAGTGAGTGCAAATCCTCTAGTGCCTAATACCGGAATTCGGTTTTAGGCGACATGTTCTCCTATTAAATGCCCATATTTTTCTCTTTTTAACATCTTTTAACTGTGGTTAAGTTTCACCCACCCTTAAGTTAAGCGAATTAACTTTGGTTTTAAAAACAATTAACACCCTTTCACTTTGGTGAGGATTCACCAACTCAAGGTGTTAAAAAGTTATTATTCTTAAAAAATTGAGGTTAAATGGGTTAAACCTAAGGTTGGTGAAACTTAACCACAGTTAAATGGTGTTAAAATGGGGAGAGACATTGGTTTACTGAATCTTAAGCACAATTAAAGGTTGCTAAAAAAATTAATTTTTTTTTTCTAAAATCAAGGTTAAATGGCTTAATCTTAAGGGTGAGTGAAACTTAACCATGGTTAAAGAATGTTAAAATGGGGAAAGACATTGGGTTAGTGAATCTTAAGCACAGTTAAAGGGTGCTAAAAATTATTATTTTTTCTCTAAAAATCAAGGTTAAATGGCTTAAGGGAGGGTGAAACTTAACCAAGGTTAAATGGTGTTAAAATAGGGAGAGACATTGGGTTAGTGAATCTTAATCACAGCTAAAGGGTGTTAATTTTTTTAATCTATTTTCTTCTAAAAACTAAGGTTAAATGACTTAATCCTAAGGGGTGAAACTTAACCATAGTTAAAGGATGTTAAAAGGGGGAGAGATGTGGCCATTTGAAAGGGGAACACGTTGCCTAATACCGATTTCCGATACTAGAGGTTTTGTGCTCTACCCAAGCTTACCAATCTCAATTATCATTTATTATATTGCATTCGTTACTTTTGACTTTAAAATGGGTAATTTGGACATTTTAAAATGTGTAAATCATTACATCGGCAAAGTCCATCAATGTAAGTAACGGAAAACTAACAGAAGGGATATATTGGATATCTGTTACAAACAACTAAAATAGAGGTGGGCAGTATAATTTTAGAAATAAGAGGGGAGGTCTCTGAAATTTCACCAAACCTCATGAGAGGTCAATGTATTTTACCCTTAATATTTTGGCATATGAGACAAATTTTAGGATATTCACAAGGGAAAAATTAGGGGTGCACAAAGCCCGATCGGTCCGTCGGTGGGGCTTGGCTTGGCCCGGGATCGGCCCAAATTTTAGGCTCGAACGGGCCAAGCCAAGCCTTAAAAAAAGCCCAAAAAAGTTGATCAAGCCGAGCTTCTGTGCGGCTCAACCCGGCTCGAAGCCCGACTTGATTGAGGGTCGGTTCGGCCTGAACTCAGAACGACTCGAATATTATTTAAAAAAATAAAAAATAAATAAAAATATTATTTATATATATCATTATTATGCATATAAATAATATAAAATATTATTATTTTAGAAAAAATAAGGATTCAAGCCGAGCTCGAGCCAAGCCAAGCCAAGCCCGGCTTGAGCTTGAATCAATTCGGGCTGAGCCAAGCTTTTGAATTCGAGCCGAGCTTTGGACCGATTTTTTGAGCTTGCTTTCAGGCCAAGCCCGGCTTCAAGCCTAGAAAATTTTCTTTCAAGCCGAGCTGGGCTTGGTCAAGCCCGGCCCGAATACAGCCCTAGGAAAAATACAATTTTTTGCAAGAATGATAATGAATTTTGAGACCAAGAAATGTATCAGGGAAAAACTTCTTTACAAATCCGTGAACATGGGACGCCTCTCCAAGCTACCCCGTCCCTTTTAACACCCATAAAGTGTGGTTAAGATTCATTCACCTCCTAAGTTTCCATCTAACTTTAGAAAAATAAAAATTAATTAACCTCAAGTTGTTGAGCTTAACAACGATTAAGGGAAGAGAAAAGGCACACATGGCAGCTTGGAGAGGCGTCCACATTCACACCACCCATGTAGATCACACAACATAACACACACCACACCACACCACACCACACTTGCAGCCCAAATAAGCTTCACCCAAGACCTTCTCAAAACAGGTACCAACCGTTTGAGCCGCTAAGGAACTAATAAGGGACAATATGCTCGGATAACAATCCGATGTGGGACTAACACACCCAAAGGTTTTTATTTTTTTGGTAAACTCTAACACCACAAGGTGAGAAGCTCTTGGGTGAAGCTTATTTGGGCTGGCATGTGTGGTGTGTGTGGTCTGCTTGGGTGGTGTGAGTGTTTCCTTGTCCAACCCATAAAGATTCACCCCACAATATAAAAACATATTTTGATTATTTTCATTGTATATGTGTTTCTTTACAATAAGCGCTCCTTCATTTAATGGAAAGATAAAAATGTAACCATAAGTGAAGAATCTCCTAGTCAAGGCCATTTGGTATCACTCCTAAGGAACAATTTTTATTCCTCCGAATAAAAACTCACAAGTTGCTATTCTTAGGGAATGGAGAATTTTTACTTGGGAGTGATGCCAAACGGGTTCCTTAGAGGAAGCCTGGCCGCTCATTCTCAGCTTTCGTCGAGGATGTGTGACCTCCGCATTCAGAACGAAGAGTGCTCACTCCTGCTAACCAGCAAAAACCTGAACATTCTGAAAGTGCTTGTCAAAATCTTCTTCCAGGACTCCATATCCTCATCATCATGTAAGGTACGTTATTTTGCAACCACTCTGAAATCAGTGAAGACTACATGGTAAGAATCTATAAATGGCACAATTATGTTGATTATCTTGCTATGAAAATTGCCATAAATTTATTGAAAGCATGTTAACCAAAGTTTTGTAGGTGTATGATCAAAATACCTATGAATCAAATGATGAATAAGATGACTTAGGACCCTATGCAACAAGTGACTATATTGCCATATATTAGTTGAGTTCATCTATGGGGACAAACATACTCCCAAATATACTCTCTAATCTTAACCGTTCATAACTTACTAAATAACTAACTACTATGGGCCAGGATTTAGCTCGACTTATTTTGTCTTTTCTAATGCCACATCAGCTCTAATCCTAACAGTTTAACAATTGAGTTTAACGATTAAGATTTGGGAGTATACTTGGGAGTACACTATGGGAGTATCCGTAGACTGATTCATATTAGGGCAGTCAATGGACGGGAAGGGTCAGGATGGCGCATGTCGTTTCTTGGTCAATGATGTAAGCAATCCCTCTGCCACATCACTAAAGAGAAATTTTACCAATTTATTAAAAACTCCAAATTCTCTTAAATTCAACCTAAGACGTCCTCCAAAGAGAGACTCCTCTTTGCCATCGTAGCTAGAAGGGTGGGTCTTAAATGGAACCAAATTTCTGTGCTAAATCCGTAGAGCTGATTTGATCCTAGCCTTCAAACACTCATGGCCATAAGGAAGAACTCAGGGAGAACACAGACGATTTGCTTCCGTCTTAAACTTATCATGGTCGTCTTTTCATTTTTGACAATGTCAATCTTGTTCAATCATTTTATCCTATCAAAAGCTACAATTCACCATCATATAAGTATTATAAGCAAGTGTTCTTATAGGTTGGTGATTGCTACCAACTAGGGATCGACCATGCCCGCTTGGAACTATTGCAGGTAGTGCTGAGGTGTTGAGCCTGTGGACCCTCCCTCAAGCAAATAACTTCATAAAATATATAATATATATAAGATATATCGTTAGTGGTAAAATATCTTTTCTTTACTATTATAATGCGAGACATGCGTAGCCTAATTTTTCCGAAATTCTAAAACTACCCTTATATAAAACAAAACTTTGATTTAATGTTTTACTTTAATGTGTTAATGTTTTAATGTAATTCTCAAACCATAGTTACCAGAGCGAAAAGCAAAAACGAGAAGCAAAATGAAAGCAAGAAGTGGGAAGAGAGGCTAAGAAAAACCTTAGGAAACGAGAAGCAAAAAATGAGATATATTCTCCTCATTCTCATTATGTTATTATGAGTAGCTATATATTTGATTTAATCTTACATGAGATTTTTGTGAAAAAGTAGATGCCTTACGTTCCAAACCGACGATACTTGCTTAGTGTCTACACCCTTAGGCTATAGACTATGGTCTACCCCATCACTTCACACATATAGCTTCCTTTGATCTTAAATGAGACGTAATGGAAACGAGCTTCCTAAGAAGCGAGTCCGTCTGAGGAAGCGAGCTTCCTAGGAAGTGAATCTATCTGAGGAAGCGAGTCTGGGAAATGAGCTTCCAGGGAAGCGAGCTTCCCACTCTGTACATAGCTTCCCTGCAACTATGTCCCAAACTAACCCTTATCTATTTAAAGAATAGAATCATAGCCAATTGCGATTGAACTCAGGGAGAGTTCAATTGCACCCAAGGGTTAACACGTGTCCCTTTTAACTCCTATTAAATGTGGTTAACTCATTCCCCTCGCTCTCATGTGCATCGCACGTGCCACCCACTAGTTGATGATTATGAGTCCTCCAGATTGATGATTATGAGTCCTCCAGAATGCGTATTACCACCAAACCTAACCCTTTTTAACTGAGATCCAGATTCACAAAACCTTAAGAATTTGATATTTGTTCCTAAAAAAATATTTTAAAACTAGTACTAGATAATATTAAATTTACTATTTTAAGTTTAAAGATTATTCTCACTCTGGTTCATGATCTCTCCTGGCTATATGTTTCATTTGGGAGAGATAAGCTTCAAGAATGGTGAATTTAGTTTAGGAAAAAAATATTATTGTAAGTTCAAATATAATTAATAGATTTACCTAAATGCGTAGGCACCGACTCCTCCCATCTTTGACAAATAGCATCGGTTATCTAAACTCTCCCCTTCAATTTTTCAAGTGATTCGTGAGGGACCCAAAACTGACAAAATCAATCTAGGATGTTCAATGTTGGGCCTGCCTTTGATAAGGAAATCCAATTCGAAAACATTTCAATGGGCCAACTAGGGATCGATCATGCCCAACTAGTACTTTACTAAAGCACCATCTAGATTCTAGACTCCAAACTAGGAGTGGTTCTCAAACAAAGGTGATCGCGAACAGCCCGAGCTCATTCATTTATTTAGTAGACAAGCTCGGGCTTGATTTTCAGGCTCATTTAGGTAACAAGGCAAGCTTGAACACACCTCTACTTAGCTCGTTAAAAGCTCGGCTCGATTATATATATAAACCTACTAAAATATCTAAATATACTTACTTTATTTAAATTATAAAATCTAGTATATTTAGTATATGCTTAGTAAAGATTAACCATATATTACATAATAAGAATACCCTTTATACAATTATGAATTTTTTCTAAAATTTTAGGTGACAGTTTTTACCTATATGAGGATACTAAAGTAAAATTTAAACCTAATAAATATCTATATCTAATGAATCAAGTTGTTTGCGAACTGCTTGAGCTCGACTCGAACTCGTGTGTTAAAGCTCGAGCTTGTTTATTTAATAAACAAGTCAAGCTCAAGCTTAATTTTTGAGCTTGTTTACTTAATAAACAAGCTTGAACATACCACTACTCGGCTTGATAACACCCCTACTCCCAACCACGTAGGTTTAGCCAGCGTTTCAGCCAAAAAAGGAGTAGAACCTGTCACTCCATAGAGTGCATAACCAAAAACAGTGCCCAACTATCAGTAACTAAGATCCACAATGCCCCAAAACAGTGCCCAAAGACAGTCTACATAGATGTAGAATCCTGACCTGGGTCCAGATGGGACCCCCATGAAGGGGAGTAGTTGTCATCTTGCAGAGAAGCAAGCCACTGATCGGCTTGTAATGGATTGAATTGAACCTGACAGGCAGCTGTTCTTTCAGAAATAGCAGAGCAAAATGAATTATTGCAAGATTGCATACATCTGAAGGGACTAGTCCTTCCTTGTCAGGTTCAGACACCCTCCAAGAAAAGAAAAGAAGAAAGCATCTAATTTCTTATGGACATTTAGAGGTTAGGGAGTTAAAAAAACCAAATCGTTCCCAGCTCTCCATATATGCCATATTATAGAAGTCCATATGTAGAAGGGTTGATCCTGGCAAATAGTGTGACGCCCCGAACCCTTGCCTAGGGAATCAAGTTCCGAGACACGCGTCCGTTCGTCAAATCATGCAAGCGGAAGACTTTACCCGTAAAAATGCGGGAAATTTAAACATTTACCAGATGCTTCCAAAAAGCAAATAATACATGTCATCACAATAGCCATCATACAAACCATATACCTGTATTATTTACATCAAGTTTGTTTTACAAAAGTAGGCGCTTCTATCACGCCGGGTACAACTTGTACAAGCTTTCAAAATGTCCAATTGGACTTTCCACTTACTGGTCAACAGCTCCAAGATCTGCTGACATAAAAAGTCAGTGAGCTATGAAGCTCAATAAAACCACAATCCTTCTATACTATTTTTCACATAATAACAAGCATCAATAATGATATAATAAACAGTTCAATTTGCATGTTACAGTAAAATAGAACAGTATATAATAAATTGTGACCCCAGGGTCACTTAGGGTTACGTCACCCTAACAGAGGTTCCCGACCTCACATTACTTTCCAAATATGAGGTTCAGTTATGAATGTATTATATTACCAAATTATCGTTTCGATCATCAATCATGTTTCATTTCGAGTCCTAAGACTCTATTAATTGGCCACAACCCACAAATGTTTAGCTTAAAGTCTCTAAATCATAACCATAATACATTGAGTCATTTAGACTCACACACGTTGTTCCGGCTTTCACCTGAACATGACCAAACCTTGGGTATACCAACCCAATGTAAGCATGGGATCTTCCTACCCACTTTCACAATTATATGTTTTGACTTGAGTCGCCACCTATTCATTCTTAGGCATAGGTCCCGGGTATTTGTTTGTTTGGATAAGGCAAATGGTCTAATCAGAGTTAGGGTAAGTGGTTCGATTAAGCCCTGAGGAAGGTGTTGGGCACCCCAAGACCCCCGTTTTATAACGGTTACCTACTCCCTAAACTTAAGCCAATTATAATCTCAAAGTTTAATTAGAATGTCCAAAGCTTTTAAGTGAGTGCTAATCCAAGAAAAATAGAAAGCTAGATGGCTAGGGTCGAACCCGAGTTGGGTTGCCTACGTACTCACATGGTGAGATCAGACCGAGCGTAGTTCTGGCACATGAGCCCGTGCCGAGGCTAGGGGGAAGTGTGTGTGTGCATAGGGTGGTCAAAGGGTCTAGCCTAGAAGGCTATGGTTTAGTTAACCGGGGAGGTCAAGTGCACAAGTGTTAAGTCTAACCGCGGTTAGAGTAGATTTAACTATGGTTAGGTGAGCTAACCAAAGCTAAAGAGGTCCTACAAGTCTCTTTTTGGTTTTTTGTATTTTTATATTTTTTGGGATTTTGGAGATATTTGAATGTTTTTGGTATTTTGGTTATATTTGCATGTTTTTGGTATTTTGATTATATTTGAATTTTTTTTTGGGTATTTTGAGATTTTATTATGTTTTTGGTATTTTGAGCTTTTATCATGTTTTTTTTGGATTTTCATATAGGTAGGGTTTTGAAAACTTAGCTAAAGTCACATTTAATCCAAGAGTTTGGCTAAAAGATTATATTTTAAGACATAAAGAGGGATGTGCCTTATGAATGTAAATGGTCTATTGCCAACACCTATTTTGTTGAATTGGTGTTGATAATAGATCAAATATCATTGTCTTTGGTATGAGACATTTTTAAGAATGTCCTCTTTAAGTCCTTAAACTATCATTTATTTTAAGTCCTTAAACTATCACCTACCCATAGAACATGAAGGAAAAATAAAGAAATGAAAGAAAATGAAAACTCATCATCTCCCTTTTAAGGTGGTTCATTTACACCATTATTAATGATGTAATGTTGCTCTAAAGAATGTTAGGGAGGGGATGAGCTTTCACAAAAAATTCTAGAAAGAGGACTAGAATCTCAAAAGAAAACAAAATGAAAAAGAGAGGTATAGCTTTAGCTTCCACTCTCTATGGGCCTACCCATATCCACACTTGTGGGTACATAAAAAAGAAGAAAATATGTACATGGAAAGAAAAAGAAAAAATGAGCATCTCCTTGCCTTTGATATGGGGTCCCTCTACACCATTAGATTGGTGTAGAGAGGCCCAACTATGCTTGAGAAATGAGAGATCAAGAAGAGAGAACCAAATAAAAAAAAAAAGATAAGAAAGAAGAGAAAATGAAAGGATGAGTGCCTACTCCTTCAAGAATTCTCCTTCAATGCTCCAAGTGGTAGGGTTTTAGAATCCACAAAGGAAGAGAGTTAGTGAAGAACTCTAAGCTTTTAGTCTTAGAATTCTTTTCAAACTCTAAACCTTAGTTTCTTCTCCCTTCTTCAAATTCAAGAGAAACACAAGTGGGTGGGAACCTTCTAGGGGTCTTGAGGGATGGATCTAAGGGGCTAAGGGATTGGTATTTATAGGAAAACTAAGAGGTTGGGTTGTGTCTTTTACATGGGGGATAAAAGGAGCTAGTGGGTAAAGACTTGAGTGTTGTAAGGTGAGTTGATAGATTGAGTGTTGTAAGGAGTGTTAGAGAGTGTAAGAGAGTGTAAGAGAGTTGGTGGGTTGAGTGAACTATGAGTTATATGGGTATGGGTTGT
This sequence comes from Tetracentron sinense, assembly GCA_015143295.1. Lineage (NCBI taxonomy): Eukaryota > Viridiplantae > Streptophyta > Magnoliopsida > Trochodendrales > Trochodendraceae > Tetracentron > Tetracentron sinense. The sequence continues at coordinate 1,851 of JABCRI010000263.1, read as the reverse complement.
AGGATATAGGGTGTAAGAGAGGTGTAAGAGAGTAGGTGGGTTGAGTGAACTATGAGTTATATAGGTATGGGTTGATGTAAGAGAGGTGTAAGAGAGTTGGTGAGTTGAGTGAACTATGGGTTATATGGGTATGGGTTGTAAGATATAGGGTAGGTGGATATGGATATGTGGATTAGGTCTTATGGATCATGGGTTATTAGTAGATGGGTCATGGGTTATGATTATTGGACTTTGACTATGACATTTGGGCTTGGGCTATGGAAATAGGCTTTGGCTTAGACAATTGAGTGATTGGGTATTTGGGCTTGACTACTTGGGTTGGGTAATAAAATTAGGTAATTGGGTTTGATTGAGTTGTCTAGGTATAAGTTTGGTCAAATGGGCTTGGGCCTTGGGTATACCTAGGGCTTACTAAGGTTAGGCTAGGGCTACCTAGGGTTTGGAACTAGGGTTGATCTAGAGTTTGGACCATAGCTAAATTAATTAACCACGGTTAAGGGGGTGTAAAAATAGGGTGCTGACACCCAACTCACTTGGAATCCGATGATTCCATACCGAACCATGAGTCCACCAACTCAAACAAATACATCAACCCTGAGTATACCAATTCAGACCACTTCGTATCCGAAGCTTACACACACAACATGGGCATTCACCCAATAAGGACATGCTTTTCCATTCAATTGACTGGCCACATCTACCGTGTATTCGCCGTCATCGCCCTGGGTATCAGTCATGAAGGAATCCCGGCCAACCTGCCTACCGTCATCTTCTGGCTAGTCTACGGAGGAACCCTGACATCTATACCAATGCCGACATCTCCTGACGTTCCACCAAGAAGGGACCCCGATAGACACGGTGCCGACATCTTTTGACCCACCCAGAGAGGAACCCCAGACTATACACTATCTGATGTTCAGCCACTTTAAACTCCCTAAGACTCCGACATCTCCTGACTATCAGTCACGGAGGAACCACGGGCCATGCAGGACACCGCCACTCCTGACCTAGTCCAAGAGGCACCACGGACGACCTAGACAAACAGACCGACATCTCCCGACTATCAGTCACGGAAGAACCCCGGGCCTTACTGGACACCGTCTCTCCTGACCTAGTCCAAGAGGCACCACGGACGACCTAGACAAACAGACCGACATCTTCCGACTATCAGTCACGGAAGAACCCCGGGCCTTACTGGACACCGTCTCTCCTGACCTAGTCAAAGAGGAACCACGGACTATACTTAACCCTAGTTCGATTTTCTAACCACAGGTTAACCCCAGTTAACCCAAGCCTCGCTTGATTAACTGAAATACTTGGGCCTCGCGCCCGTGAACCAACTCCGGTAACACACCGTCCCGTTAGGGAGCATTTTCAGGCTAATGGATGTCTCCATAGCCTTACAAGACATGCAAAACAACTTTTCGTCACTCTAGGGTGGCGATACAATTTACCCGGGACCCGATCTGGGCTCCCTGAGGGACCACATAAAATCACAATATCACATAGGGGTCTTCGACCCTTTTTCATTTACGTCAAAAGACATGCATATACATCACATGAAATAATATAGCAAAATAAGCGAAAAAATGAGAAGAAAAGATGGGTTTTTTACTGTTTCACGTATTTCGACACCTCGTAGGCAAAAACGGATGTCACCAACGCGTTCCCAACGACGATCAACCCCGGGGTAGAGCGCATGCAACTTTCTCTCTCTACCTTTTTCTCTCTCTACACGCAAAACGAGACGCCAGAGAGAAAATCGGACGCCGCCAACGCGTCGGGGACGTCGAAAAACCTCAAGGACCCACTTCTCTCTTCTTTCTCTCTCCTCTTCTTCTTCTTCTTCTT
>JABCRI010000262.1:0-15870 GCA_015143295.1 Tetracentron sinense | reverse complement strand
TTTTAGGCACTACTCTCGATTTTATGCTAACTTTAAGGGTCATAGGTTGCTTAGATACCTTTCCAAGCTGTCAATAGTACTATTCCGTCACCCGACGTAGTTCTATGCAATATCGAATATAGTCCCAAAATTAACATTTTAATTCATTAGTGGTCCGCACTATTCTAACCAAATTTTTTTTAAGCACTACCTCCGATTTTTATGGAAATTTCCAGGGTTAGTTCTTAGCTACTGTTCAAAAGAGGTAGAATAGTACCTATTCCGTCACCGCGCGGATTTCTATGCATAGCTAACTATAGCCCCAAATTAGTCTTTAATTTCTTTATGGTCCGCACTATCCTACCAATTTTGTTTAGGCCCGAGCTCGAATTTTTATTGAATTTACAGGGTCATAGGTTGCTTCAGATAGCCTTTCCACAGATGTAGACTAGTACCTATTTGCCGTCGCCCAGCGTATTTCTATGCATATCTCCATATCTTCCCACAAGTCATATTAATATTCTTTATGGTTCCCGCACTATTCTACAAATTTTTTTAGAGGCCCTAGCTCTCTCTTTTTATTGGCAATTTAAGGTCCTAGTTTGCTTAGATGGCATTTCAAATTTAGAACTCATTCTTATTCCGTCCCCCGACGGTCTTTCTATGCATATCTAAAGTTTGTCCCAAAAATTAATAATGTTTAGTCCTTTTGTCCGCACTATTCTACCTGACGTTGGAGACCCAAATTTTTTAGGACTACTCTCGATTTTAGTTAAATTTACAATGGTCATAGGTTGCTTAGATTCCATTTCAAAGATGTAGAATAATACCTATGCCGTCCCCCTGCATATTTTCTATGCATTCTTACATATATTTCCCAAAATTTCATAGTTAAATCCCTAGTGGGTCCCACCTATTCTACCAAATTTTTTTTAGGCAATACCTCCTCGATTTTTTAATCCGGGGAATTTACTGGGTCATAGGAAGCTTAATACCTTTCCAAGATGTAGCCTAATACCTATTCCGTCCCCGAGCGTATTCTATGCAAAATCTAATATAAGGTCCCAAAAATTACTATTTTAATTTCCCTTAGTGGTCCGCACTATTCTACCAAATTTTTTTAGGCACTACGCCCTCGATTTTTATGGAATTCAGGGTCATAGGTTTCTTATATACCTTTTTCCAAATTTACATAGTAACCTATTCCGTTCCCCGAGCGAGTCTATGCATAGCTAAATATAGGTCCCAAAAATTAATATTTTAATTCCTTTAGTTTCCGACTATTCACTAAATTTTTTTTTAAGCACTATCTCCTATTTTTCTGAAATTAAAAGGTTCATAGGTTGCTTATAATGCCTTTCAACGAGTTTAAGAATCATTCTTTTCCGTCACCAGCCGAGCGTATTTCTTGCATATCTCAATATCGGTCCCAAAAATTAAATAAAAAAATTTTAATTCCTTTCGTGTTCCGCAGTATCTAGCCCACATTTTTTAGGCACTAGCTCTGCGTGTTTAGGAATTTACAGGGTCAAGGTTTGCTGAGATACCTTTCCCAATCTGTGAATATAACCTATTCCCGTCCCGAGCGTATTTCTATGCATAATCATAATTAGGTCCCAAAAATTATATTTTTATTCACTTTAGTGTTCCGCATTCTTCTACCAAATTTTTTTAGGCACTAGCACTCAATTTTTAATGGAATTTCCAAGGGTCATCGGTTTCGTAATACCTTTCCAAAGATGTGAATCGACGTATCCGTAGCCGTATCGTATTTCTATTATATCTAAATATAGGTCCCAAAAAACAATTATATTTTCATTCCTTTCAAGGGTCCGCCCTCTTCTACGAAATTTTTTTTGGGCACTAGCTCTCGATTTTTATATGGAAATTTAAAGGGTCCTAGGGTGCTTATATGCCTTTCAAAAGATTTAAATCATTCTTATCGTCCACCCGGGCGTAGTTCTATGCAATCTAAATAGGGTCCTCAAAAATTAATAATGTTATTCCTTTATTGTCCGCACTATTCTACCAATTTTTTTAGGCCTAGCTCTCGATTTTTATTAAATTTACAGGGTCCAGATGCTTAGATAACCTTTCCACAAGAATGAGCATAATACCTATTTCCTCCTTCATCCCGAGCGTAGTTTCTATGCAAACTTAATAAGGTCCCCAAAAATTACTATTTTTAATTCCCTTAGTAGTCCGCACATTCGTAATCTACCAAATTTTTAGGCACTAGCTCTCGATTTTACTGGAAATTTACAGGTCATCGGTTTTTGATACCGCACTAATTCTAACCAAATTTTTTTAGGCTCTAGTTCTTCGCATTTTTATGGAAATTTGCAGGGTCATAATGCTTAGATACCTTTCCAAAGATTTAGAATACTACCTATTCCTCCACCTTAGCGTATTTCCTATCAGATCCTGATATCTAAATATTGGTCCCAAAAATTAATATTTCAATTCCCTTAGGGTCCGCACTATTTGTAACCCATTGTTTAGGCACTACCTCTCATTTTTATCGAAAATTTATTTGGTCCTAAGGATGCTCAGATACCTTTCCACAGATGTCGATAATACCTATTTCAGTCAGCCCGAGCGTATTTTATGCATCTCTAACTAATAGGTCCCAAAATTAATATTTTAATTCCTTAGTGTTCCGCACTATTCTACCAAATTTGTTTAGCACTAGCTCCGATTTTTATGAAATTTACAGGGTCATAGGTTGCTTTGATTCATTCCCAGAGATGTAGAAAATACCTATGCCGGTCACCCCGAGCGTATTCTACGCATTATCTAAATCTAATATCTTAAGATTATATTTTAATATATTTAGTGGTCCCCCCTATTCTACCAAATTTTTTAGGCCCTAGCTCTCGATTTTTATGGAAGTTAAACGGGGTCAAATGTTGCTTTAGATCACCTTTTCCAAGATGTATAATATTACCTATTCCGTCCCCTAGCTATTTCTAGCATATCTAAATATAGGTCCCGAAAATTAATATTTTAATTCCTTTAGTGTCCGCACTATTCTAACCAAATTTTTTTTAAAGCACGTACCTCGATTTTTATGGAAATTTTTTCCCCAGGGTCATAGTTTTCTCAATACTTTCCAAAGATTCGAACTAGTACCTATTCCTTCGCCCCGAGCGTATTTCTATGCATATCTAAATATATGTCCCAAAAATTTAAAATTTTACTTCCTTTAGTGGTCCGCCACTATTTTAACTAACCAAATTTTTTAATAAGGCACTAGCGCTCCGATTTTTATCGAAATTTACAGGGTCCTAGTTTGCTTATATACTGCCAAGATGTGAATAGACCTATTCCGTCACACCCGCGCGTATTTCTATAATAATGGCTATCTAATATAGGTCCCCAAAATTAAAATAAATTTTATTTCCTGTATGTTCCGAACTAATCTTCAATTTTTTTTGTTAGCCCTAGCTCTCCGATTAACCGGTTCCACAAGGTTTTCGGTTAGTGCTTAATCTTTTCAAAAATTGTCGAACTAATACATCCAGATTCGATCCAAGCTATTTCTAGTCAAAGTAAATTAGGGTCCGGCAAAAATTAATATGTCAATTGCCTTTAGGGGTACGCACATCTAAGACCAAAATTTTTAAAAGCATACCTCGTTTGGTTGCTGCTTTTAATTGAAATTTACAAGGTTCTAGGTGCTGCTTAAGATACCTTTCCAAAATGTCGAATACTACCTATTTCGTTAGTCGTCTATGAATATCTATGGCCAAAATTAAGTAACTTGTTTATTCCTTTAGGTCCCATATTCTAATTCCTTTATGTGGTATTGCACATTCCTAACCAATTTTTTAAGAGCTAGCTCTTGATATTATTATTGGAAATTCAGGGTCATAGTTGCTTAGATACCTTTTTCCAAAGCTGTAAATCGTACCGATTCCGTTACCCGCGGTAGTTCCTAAATCTAAATATTGGTCCAAAATGATCAATTATGTTCTCCTTAGTGGGCACTCTTCTAACCAAATTTTTTTTAGGCACTAATCGCTTTTTCTGGAAATTGTTACCGGGTCCTCGGTTGCGTTAATAACCTGGTTCCCAAGAGCTAGGCACTAGTACCTATTCCGTTCCCCCCCGAGGCTCTGCCGCTATTTGGAAATGGTTATAGTTATAAGGTTGCTTATACTCATTCCTTTAGTGGTCCGCCCTATCCACAAAATTCCTCTTAGGCACTAGCTCTCAAGCATATCTGGAAAATATAGGTCCCTAAAATTAATAGTTTAATTCCTTTAGTGGTCCCGATATTCTACCAATTTTTTTTAGCACTAGCACTCGATTTTATGGAAATTTACAGGGTAAGGTTGCTTAGATACCTTTCCAAAGATGTTAGTACCTATTCCGTTACCCAAGAGTATTTCTATGAAATTTAAATAATGGTCCCAAAAAATTAATAATGTTATTGCCTTTAGTGGTCCGCACTATTCTACCAAATTCTCTTAGGCACTAGCTCTCGATTTTTTTGGAAACCAGGGTCCATAGGTCCCCGTCACCCAATTTTTAGATTTAAAGGGCTTATTCCGTCAACCCGTTTGCATTGACTACAAAAATTAAATTTTATAGTGGTCCGAACACTATGCTCCACTCGGGATTTTTATCGAAATTTTTACAGGGTCATAGGTTTGCTTAGATACCTTTCCAAAAATGTAGATAATAGTACCTATTCCGTCACCGAGAGATTTCCTCGGTGCCGATATGTCCCTATTAGTTGGTACTATGCTAAGGGGGAACCCAAATTTTTTTCGATTTTTATGGAAATTACGGGTCATGATTCTGTATTCCATCTTCCACATGCCACTCACTTAATGTCAACTATTTCCCCTAGCGTAGTCCGCACTATTCTACCTTCTACTAAGGCACTTAGTCTGTACCTTTTTTGGTATTTGCCATAAGAAAAAATTTTATATTTCTACCTTTAATAGGTGCACAGCTCTCTTAAGGTTTCCATTCCGTTGAAAAATTTTCAAATAAGTAAATATTTTAGCTCAGCAGCCGACTAGGCACTACACCTTTTCGCACCTATTCCGTGGAAGTCGGTTTATGCATCGAAATATAGTCCCATTAATATTTAATGCCTTTAGTGGTCCGTCTTACTACTATGCTGAGCAACAAATTTTTTTAGGCACTTAGCTCTCGATTTTATGGATTTTTATGGAAATTTATGGTATTATGCTTAGAACCTTTCCAATTTTTTTAAGTCGAGTCCGTCACCCTAGCGTATTTCTATGTGCATAAGTCAATATAGGTCCAAAATTAATAGTTAATTCCTTCATTGGTCCGCACTATTCTACCAAATTTTTTAAGGCACCAGCTGTCGTTAAGGAATTTTTTACCAGGTCATATCCAAAATGTCGATACTATTCCGTCACCCGAGCGTTTTCTATGCCATAAGAAAATATAGGTCCCAAAATTAATATTTAATTCCGTTAGTGGTCCGCACTATTCTACCAAATTTTTAAGGCACTAGCTCTCGATTTTTTCGAAATTTACAGGGTCCTAGGTTGCTTAGATACCTTTCCAAAAGATTTAGAAAGTACCTATTCCGTCACCCGAGCGTATTTCTATCATTGTAAATATTGGTCCCAAAAATTAATATCCTTTAGTGGTCCGCACTATTCTACCAAATTTTTTAAAGCACTAGCTCGCGATTTTATGGAATTTTACAGGTTCACAGGGCTTATCGGATACCTTTTCCGTTTATTAAAATTTAAAATGTAGAATAATACCTATTCCGTATTTCACCCGAATATTTTAATTACTTTAGCGTATTCTCAAATGCAAGAAGTAAATATAGATACCTTTCCCAAAAATTACAGCACAGAATATCAATTCCTTTTAGTGTCCGCACTATTCTACCAAATTTTTGTTAGGCACTAGCTCTCGCAAATTTTTAGGTTGCTTAGAACACCCATAGCGTATTTCTATGTCTAAATATAGGTCCCAAAAATTAATATTTAATTCCTTTAGTGGTCCGCACTATTCTAACCAAATTTTTTTTAGGCTCACTAGCTCTCGATTTTTATGGAAATTTACAGGGTCATAGGTTGCTTAGATACCTTTCCAAAGATGTAAGAATAGTACCTATTCCGTCACCCGAGCGTATTTCTATGCATATCATATCTAAATATTCCTTAGTGGTCCGCACTATTCCCAGTTTAAAATTTAGGCATATTTTCGAAATTCCTATTTTATGTAGGTCCGCACTAGGCATTCTACCAATAGAATTTTTTAGGCACTATCTCTCGTTTTTTATGGAAATTTAGCAGGTTCATAGGTACCTTAGATACCTTTCCAAAAGTAGAATAGTACCACCTATTCCGATTCAACCTAGCGAAATTTATTTCTATGCATATCTAAAGTATAGGCCCCAAAAAATTAATATTTTAATTCCTTTAGTGGTCCGCACTATTCTACCAAATTTTGTTGCGCACTAGCTCTCGATTTTTATGGAAATTTACAGGGTCATAGGTTGCTTAGATACCTTTCCAAAGATGTAGAATAGTACCTATTCCGTCACCCGAGCGTATTTCTATGCATATCTAAATATAGGTCCCAAAAATTAATATTTTAATTCCTTTAGTGGTCCGCACTATTCAACCAAATTTTGTTGCGCACTAGCTCTCGATTTTTATGGAAATTTACAGGGTCATAGGTTGCTTAGATACCTTTCCAAAGATGTAGAATAGTACCTATTCCGTCACCCGAGCGTATTTCTATGCATATCTAAATATAGGTCCCAAAAATTAATATTTTAATTCCTTTAGTGGTCCGCACTATTCTACCAAATTTTGTTGCGCACTAGCTCTCGATTTTATGGAAATTTACAGGGTCATAGGTTGCTTAGATACCTTTCCAAAGATGTAGAATAGTACCTATTCCGTCACCCGAGCGTATGTCTATGCATATCTAAATATAGGTCCCAAAAATTAATATTTTAATTCCTTTAGTGGTCCGCACTATTCTACCAAATTTTGTTGCGCACTAGCTCTCGATTTTTATGGAAATTTACAGGGTCATAGGTTGCTTAGATACCTTTCCAAAGATGTAGAATAGTACCTATTCCGTCACCCGAGCGTATTTCTATGCATATCTAAATATAGGACCCAAAAATTAATATTTTAATTCCTTTAGTGGTCCGCACTATTCTACCAAATTTTTTTAGGCAATAGCTCTCGATTTTTATGGAAATTTACAGGGTCATAGGTTGCTTAGATACCTTTCCAAAGATGTAGAATAGTACCTATTCCGTCACCCGAGCGTATTTCTATGCATATCTAAATATAGGACCCAAAAATTAATATTTTAATTCCTTTAGTGGTCCGCACTATTCTACCAAATTTTGTTGCGCACTAGCTCTCGATTTTTATGGAAATTTACAGGGTCATAGGTTGCTTAGATACCTTTCCAAAGATGTAGAATAGTACCTATTCCGTCACCCGAGCGTATGTCTATGCATATCTAAATATAGGTCCCAAAAATTAATATTTTAATTCCTTTAGTGGTCCGCACTATTCTACCAAATTTTGTTGCGCACTAGCTCTCGATTTTTATGGAAATTTACAGGGTCATAGGTTGCTTAGATACCTTTCCAAAGATGTAGAATAGTACCTATTCCGTCACCCGAGCGTATTTCTATGCATATCTAAATATAGGTCCCAAAAATTAATATTTTAATTCCTTTAGTGGTCCGCACTATTCTACCAAATTTTGTTGCGCACTAGCTCTCGATTTTTATGGAAATTTACAGGGTCATAGGTTGCTTAGATACCTTTCCAAAGATGTAGAATAGTACCTATTCCGTCACCCGAGCGTATTTCTATGCATATCTAAATATAGGTCCCAAAAATTAATATTTTAATTCCTTTATTGGTCCGCACTATTCTACCAAATTTTGTTGCGCACTAGCTCTCGATTTTTATGGAAATTTACAGGGTCATAGGTTGCTTAGATACCTTTCCAAAGATGTAGAATAGTACCTATTCCGTCACCCGAGCGTATTTCTATGCATATCTAAATATAGGTCCCAAAAATTAATATTTTAATTCCTTTAGTGGTCCGCACTATTCTACCAAATTTTGTTGCGCACTAGCTCTCGATTTTTATGGAAATTTACAGGGTCATAGGTTGCTTAGATACCTTTCCAAAGATGTAGAATAGTACCTATTCCGTCACCCGAGCGTATTTCTATGCATATCTAAATATAGGTCCCAAAAATTAATATTTTAATTCCTTTAGTGGTCCGCACTATTCTACCAAATTTTGTTGCGCACTAGCTCTCGATTTTTATGGAAATTTACAGGGTCATAGGTTGCTTAGATACCTTTCCAAAGATGTAGAATAGTACCTATTCCGTCACCCGAGCGTATTTCTATGCATATCTAAATATAGGTCCCAAAAATTAATATTTTAATTCCTTTAGTGGTCCGCACTATTCTACCAAATTTTGTTGCGCACTAGCTCTCGATTTTTATGGAAATTTACAGGGTCATAGGTTGCTTAGATACCTTTCCAAAGATGTAGAATAGTACCTATTCCGTCACCCGAGCGTATTTCTATGCATATCTAAATATAGGTACCCAAAAATTAATATTTTAATTCCTTTAGTGGTCCGCACTATTCTACCAAATTTTGTTGCGCACTAGCTCTCGATTTTTATGGAAATTTACAGGGTCATAGGTTGCTTAGATACCTTTCCAAAGATGTAGAATAGTACCTATTCCGTCACCCGAGCGTATTTCTATGCATATCTAAATATAGGTCCCAAAAATTAATATTTTAATTCCTTTAGTGGTCCGCACTATTCTACCAAATTTTGTTGCGCACTAGCTCTCGATTTTTATGGAAATTTACAGGGTCATAGGTTGCTTAGATACCTTTCCAAAGATGTAGAATAGTACCTATTCCGTCACCCGAGCGTATTTCTATGCATATCTAAATATAGGTCCCAAAAATTAATATTTTAATTCCTTTAGTGGTCCGCACTATTCTACCAAATTTTGTTGCGCACTAGCTCTCGATTTTTATGGAAATTTACAGGGTCATAGGTTGCTTAGATACCTTTCCAAAGATGTAGAATAGTACCTATTCCGTCACCCGAGCGTATTTCTATGCATATCTAAATATAGGTACCCAAAAATTAATATTTTAATTCCTTTAGTGGTCCGCACTATTCTACCAAATTTTGTTGCGCACTAGCTCTCGATTTTTATGGAAATTTACAGGGTCATAGGTTGCTTAGATACCTTTCCAAAGATGTAGAATAGTACCTATTCCGTCACCCGAGCGTATTTCTATGCATATCTAAATATAGGTCCCAAAAATTAATATTTTAATTCCTTTAGTGGTCCGCACTATTCTACCAAATTTTGTTGCGCACTAGCTCTCGATTTTTATGGAAATTTACAGGGTCATAGGTTGCTTAGATACCTTTCCAAAGATGTAGAATAGTACCTATTCCGTCACCCGAGCGTATTTCTATGCATATCTAAATATAGGTCCCAAAAATTAATATTTTAATTCCTTTAGTGGTCCGCACTATTCTACCAAATTTTGTTGCGCACTAGCTCTCGATTTTTATGGAAATTTACAGGGTCATAGGTTGCTTAGATACCTTTCCAAAGATGTAGAATAGTACCTATTCCGTCACCCGAGCGTATTTCTATGCATATCTAAATATAGGTCCCAAAAATTAATATTTTAATTCCTTTAGTGGTCCGCACTATTCTACCAAATTTTGTTGCGCACTAGCTCTCGATTTTTATGGAAATTTACAGGGTCATAGGTTGCTTAGATACCTTTCCAAAGATGTAGAATAGTACCTATTCCGTCACCCGAGCGTATTTCTATGCATATCTAAATATAGGTCCCAAAAATTAATATTTTAATTCCTTTAGTGGTCCGCACTATTCTACCAAATTTTGTTGCGCACTAGCTCTCGATTTTTATGGAAATTTACAGGGTCATAGGTTGCTTAGATACCTTTCCAAAGATGTAGAATAGTACCTATTCCGTCACCCGAGCGTATTTCTATGCATATCTAAATATAGGTCCCAAAAATTAATATTTTAATTCCTTTAGTGGTCCGCACTATTCTACCAAATTTTGTTGCGCACTAGCTCTCGATTTTTATGGAAATTTACAGGGTCATAGGTTGCTTAGATACCTTTCCAAAGATGTAGAATAGTACCTATTCCGTCACCCGAGCGTATTTCTATGCATATCTAAATATAGGTCCCAAAAATTAATATTTTAATTCCTTTAGTGGTCCGCACTATTCTACCAAATTTTGTTGCGCACTAGCTCTCGATTTTTATGGAAATTTACAGGGTCATAGGTTGCTTAGATACCTTTCAAAAGAGGTAGAATAATACCTATTCCGTCACTCCGAGCGATTTCACTATGCTAAATCTAAAATATAGGGCACCAAAAAAAGTAACTATGTTAATTCCCTTAGTAGTCCGCACTATTCTATCCAAATTTTTGATTGAGCACTAGCTCTCGAGTTTTATGGAGAATTTACAGGGTACATAGGTTATTTAGATTACAGCACTATTCTAACCAAAATTTTTTTTAGGCTCTAGTTCTTCTTTCTCGTTTTAATGGAAATTTGCAAGGGTCTAGGAGCTTCGATACCTTTCCAAGATTTAGAAATATACCTATACGTCACCTTACGCGTATTTCTATGCATAAATAAATCTAATATTGGTCCCAAAAATTAATATTTCAATTCCCTTAGTGTCCGCACTATTGTACCAAATTTTTTTATGGCACTTACTCTCGATTTTTATCGAAATTATATTGGCATGGGAGCTCAGATACCGTTTCCAAAGAATGTGAGAATAAGTACCTATTCCGTCACCCGAGCGTATTTCTATGCATATCTAAAGATAGGTCCCAAAAATTAATATTTTAATTCCTTTAGTGGTCCGCACTATTCTACCAAATTTTGTTAGGCACTAGCTCTCGATTTTTATGGAAATTTACAGGGTCATAGGTTGCTTAGATACCTTTCCCAAGATGTAGAATAGTACCTATTCCGTCACCCGAGCGTATTTCTATGCATATCTAAATATAGGTCCCAAAAATTAATATTTTAATTCCTTTAGTGGTCCGCACTATTCTACCAAATTTTGTTAGGCACTAGCTCTCGATTTTTATGGAAATTTACAGGGGTCATAGGTTGCTTAGATACCTTTCCAAAGATGTAGAATAGTACCTATTCCGTCACCCGAGCGTATTTCTATGCATATCTAAATATAGGTACCCAAAAATTAATATTTTAATTCCTTTAGTGGTCCGCACTATTCTACCAAATTTTTTAGCGCACTAGCTCTCGATTTTTATGGAAATTTACAGGGTCATAGGTTGCTTAGATACCTTTCCAAAGATGTAGAATAGTACCTATTCCGTCACCCGAGCGTATTTCTATGCATATCTAAATATAGGTCCCAAAAATTAATATTTTAATTCCTTTAGTGGTCCGCACTATTCTACCAAATTTTGTTGCGCACTAGCTCTCGATTTTTATGGAAATTTACAGGGTCATAGGTTGCTTAGATACCTTTCCAAAGATGTAGAATAGTACCTATTCCGTCACCCGAGCGTATTTCTATGCATATCTAAATATAGGTCCCAAAAATTAATATTTTAATTCCTTTAGTGGTCCGCACTATTCTACCAAATTTTGTTAGGCACTAGCTCTCGATTTTTATGGAAATTTACAGGGTCATAGGTTGCTTAGATACCTTTCCAAAGATGTAGAATAGTACCTATTCCGTCACCCGAGCGTATTTCTATGCATATCTAAATATAGGTCCCAAAAATTAATATTTTAATTCCTTTAGTGGTCCGCACTATTCTACTAAATTTTTTTAGGCAATCGCTCTCGATTTTTATGGAAATTTACAGGGTCATAGGTTGCTTAGATACCTTTCCGAGAGTAATAGTACCTATTCCGTCACCGAGCGTATTTCTATGCATATAAATAAGGTCCCAAAAATTAATATTTTAATTCCTTAGTGGTCCGCACTATTCTACCAAATTTTTTAGCACTACCTCGATTTTCTGTTCAAGGTTGTAGAACCTTTCCAAGCTGTATTCTATTGCAATAGCGTATTCTAAGCATATAGGTCCCAAAAATTATATTTTAATTCCTTTGTGGTCCGCACTATTCTACCAAATTTTTTGGCACTAGCTTCGATTTTTATGGAATTTTACAGGGTCATAGTTGCTTAGATACCTTTCCAAAGATGTAGAATAGTACCTATTCCTCTCACCGAGCGTATTTCTATGCATATCTAAATATAGTCCCAAAAATTAATATTTAATTCCTTTAGTGGTCCGCACATTCTACCAAAATTTTTTGAGCAGCTAGCTCTCTATTTTTATGGAAATTTAAAGGGTCTAGAGAGGTGCTTAGATACCTGTCCAAAGAATTAGTCAGAATACTTACCTATTCCGTCACTCCTAGCGTATTCTTATGCATATCCTGTAATATAGGTCCCAAAAATTAATAATGTTAATTCCTTTAGTGGTCCGCACTATTCTAACCAAATGTTTGTTAGGCACTAGCATCTCGATTTTTATGGAATTTACAGGGTCATACGGGTTGCGTAGATCACCGTTCAAAGTGGTAGCATAGTACCTATTCCGTCACCCCGAGCGTATTGTCTAGCATATCTAAAATATAGGTCCCAAAATTAAGATTTAAATTCCTTATTGGTCCGCGACTATTCTACCAAATTTTGTTAGGCACTACCTCTCGATTTTATGGACATTTCCAGGGTCATTGGTTTTTAGATACCTTTCCAAAGATGTAGAATATAACCTATTCCGTCACCCAAGGCGTATTTCTATGCAGATCTAAATATGATCCCAAAAATTATATTGTTATTCCTTTAGTGGTACGCCGCAGTATTCTAACCAAATTTTTTTTAGGCTCTTACTCGATTTTTTATGGAAATTTGCAGGGTCATAGGATGCTTTAGATACCTTCCAAAAATGTAGAATATACCTATTCCGTCCCCCTGAGCGTATTTCTATGTCATATCTAAAATATTGGTCCCAAAAATTAATATTTCAATTCCCTTAGTGGTACCCGCACTATTGTACCAATTTTTTTTAGGAAGGCACTACCTCTCGATTTTTATCGAAATTTACTGGGTCATATGATGCTTAGATACCTTTCCAAAAGATTGTAGAATAATCGTACCTATTCCTTCACCGCAGCGTATTTCTTTGCATATCTAAATAATAGGTCCCCAAAAATTAATATTTTAATTCCCTTAGTGGTCCGCACTATTCTAACCAAATTTGTTTAGGCACTAGCTCTCGATTTTTATGAAACTTTTACAGGGTCATAGGTTTGCTTTGATACCTTTCCCAGAGATGTAGAATAAGACCTATTCCGTCACCCCCACGAGCGTATTTCTGACATATCCTAAAATATAAGTCAAGAATTAATATTTAAAATATTCCTTATGAGTGGTTCCCCCACTATTCTATTCCCCAAATTGTTTTTTTTAGGCACTAGCTCTCGATTTTTTATGGAAGTTTACGGGATCAATGTTGCTTAGATACCCTTTCAAAGATGTAGATAGTACCTATTCCGTCCCACGAGCGTAATTTTATTTCTATGCATTCTAAATATAGGTCCCCCGAAAATTAATATGTTTAATTCCTTAGTGGTTCCTCACTATTTACCAAATTTTTTAGGCACTAGCATCGAATTTTCGATTTTTTATATTTCAGGGTCATAGGTTTTTGCTCAGATACCTTTACCAAAAGATGTAGAACATAGTACCTATTCCGTCGCCGGCGTCAATTTCTATGCATACTAAATATAGGTTCCCCCAAACAAAAAAAAAAATTAATATTTTTAATTCCTTTAGTGGTCCGCACTATTCTACCAAATTTTTTTAGGCACTAGCTCCCGATTTTTATGGAAATTTACAGGGTCATAGGTTGCTTAGATACCTTTCCCCACGAATCTAGAATATACCTATTCCGTCACCCAGCGTACATTTCTATGCATAATCTCAATAAGGTCCCAAACATTAAAATTAAAAATTTTAAATTCCTTTAGTGGTCCGCCTATTCTTCCAAATTTTTTTTAGGCGCTAGCTCTCGATTTTTTTATGGAAATTTTTAAACTTCATAGGTTGCCCCAAGATACCCTTTCAAAGATGTAAATAGTACTTAATTCCGTCACCCCGAGCGTATTTCTATGCATATCTATATAGGTCCCAAAAAATTAATATTTCAATTCTTCAGGGGGGGGGGGGGGGTGGGGGGGGGGGGGGGGGGGGGGGGGGGGGGGGGGGGGGGGGGGGGGGGGGGGGGGGGGGGGGGGGGGGGGGGGGGGGGGGGGGGGGGGGGGTGGGGGGGGGGGGGGGGGGGGGGGGGGGGGGGGGGGGGGGGGGGGGGGGGTGGGGGGGGGGGGGGGGGGGGGGGGGGGGGGGGGGGGGGGGGGGGGGGGGGGGGGGGGGGGGGGGGGGGGGGGGGGGGGGGGGGGGGGGGGGGGGGGGGGGGGGGGGGGGGGGGGGGGGGGGAGGGGGGGGGGGGGGGGGGGGGGGGGGGGGGGGGTCCGCACTATTCTACCAAATTTTTTTAGTTTCCGCACTAGCACTCGCTTTTTCAAGCAAATATTGAATTTTACAGTCAGGTCATAGTTTTTTGCTTCGCTAGATTTACCTTTCCCGAAGATGTAGCATAGTACCTATTCCGTCACCGAGCGTATTATGTCCCCTAGGGCAATCTAAATATGGTCCGAAAATTAATATTAACTATAAAAGTCCTTTAGTGGTCTCCCCACTATTTCTATCCAAATGTTTTTTTGCGCAGGTAAATCTATTCCCGTCCCCCGAGCGTATTTTCCTATGCATATCTCATATAGTCCCAAAAATTAATATTAATTCCTTTCGTGGCCCGCACTATTTCCTAAACACAAATTTTTTTTTTTAGGCACTAGCACTCGATTTTTATTGAATTTTGCAGGTCCATCGGTTTGCCTCATTGTAGATTAGAATACTATTCCGATCCCGAGCAAGAATGTAAGACATAGTAAACTGTGCCTAATTCCGTCGCCTCGAGCAGGGTCATAGGTCCATTTCCAAAGAGTAAATAGTACTATGCGTATTTCGAGGATATCTTTCGAGGGCCAAAAAGGAAATTTATAGGTTCCCAAATGAAGATTTTTTAAGCACTAGATGTTTATGGAAATATTTATCATCCCCTTTAGTGTCCCGCACATTCTTCCAAATTTATTTTTTTAGGCCATAAGCCCTGTGGCCTCTATTTTTATGAACTTAAGCCGGTCCCCTAAGGTTGCCCTAGATACCTTTTTTCCAAAGGATTGTAAAAGTCTTTATTCCGTCACCCTAGCCGTATTTCTATGCAATATCCTAAATATAGTTCCCAAAAATTTAATATTTCAATTGCCTTTTAGGTGTCCCGCACTAATTCTATGAAATTTGTTTTTAGGCCTAGCTCCCTATGTTATTGAAATTTTAAAGTGTCATAGTTTGCTTAGATGCCGTTCCAAAGATTAGAATCTCCTTATTTCCGTCACCCAGCGTATTTCCATGCCAATCCTAAATACATAGGTCCCAAACATTAACTATATTTTAATTCCATTAAGTGGTCCCAGTTTCTAGCCAATTTTTTTTAGGCCACGAGCAACTCGATTTTTATGGCAATTTATCATGGTTCCTAGGTTGCTTAGACTTACCTTTCCAAGATGTCGAATAGTCACCTATTCCGCACCCCTAGCGTATTTGGGGGGGGGGGCAAATTAAAGCTGAAGATCTATCATATCTACTATAAGGTCCCCCCAAAAATTTATAATTAAATTTTAATTCC
>JABCRI010000261.1:0-27494 GCA_015143295.1 Tetracentron sinense | reverse complement strand
ATTAACTGACACATGTATAATCAAAAGAGCCAACAAGTTCATGAGGTTTATTAGATCTCCATCAGAGCTAATACAATAAGGTATTGGCCACATGTTCAAACCTACTAAGCAGTGTTATTAAAGGTTCCTTGTTACTTTGTAATTGGACAAGAAACCCAAACTAGGGGGGCTATGCTAATCAACGCTAATGTTAGCAATCATAGGGAATTCCTAGCCCAAAAAGAAAACAAAAGAACAGGCAAGGGTTTTGTGTTCGATTTGGGTCAGTAGGCAAATCAGGGCGATTAGTTTAATCTTCCATGATTTTTGTGCTATTTAATTTTGATACATTTATTTTGTCACGTATAATATTTAGTGAATTCTATTGGGTGATTCACGGATTTTGGACATGATGAAAATGAACTGTAATGTGTTGATTCATATGCGAGGCCTTTATTTGTTTAAAGCCCAAGGATCGAGTTTATAGGAGCTCCAATTTATTATGCTGTCTAAGTGTACTCCATATAATTAACCCGAACGCACACTTATTGTCAGATAGTGGCCAAAAAGATAGTCGATCCACGAGACTTGTTAAACAATGTATAAGATTAATTGAAATTTCTAATAGATTTAAATAAAAAACCGATTTAAAATTTTATTGCTAAGATGATAATTAAAAATTAATACAAACTTATGAAACACATAAAAGAGAAGAAATCTTTTGTTAAGTGATAGAAATAGGAATCGGATTCACTAAAAATATAATTAAGATATCCTTAAAATTATTCTAAATCTCCAATTTAAACACGATACCATAAGCAAGGCAAATGTTTTGGATCGGAAGATAGGTCTTATGAAAAATGTAATTAAATCCAGTATTTAATATTTTCGTAACCAATATAATTTTGAGTATTTAAAAACTAAAATAAGGATAATCCTACCAGGTTCTCGTTCTCCTTCACCCCTACCACGAGTTGCCTGAGTATTGTAGAATCAAGATAAGACCAATGAAATAAATCTTCTCTCTTCATGATGTTTAATCGACTTTTTTACACCACTCCTCTTCCCTTTTACAAAATAGGAAAATAAAATAAAAAAAAGTCTCCTGGGTGAGGAGAAAGAACGAGAGAAGATGCGAGAAAAGACAAAGTGGAAGAGCCCAAATCCTGCAACCCTAATTCTCTCCTCAATGATAAGCCTCACTGGAGCGAATATTTTGACCATTAAATGTCCAAATCAGGATTCCAGGGAAAACATATTTCCCCATTTTGAGTCCTCTTTCCAACCATCAAAAATGTTGGCCTTAATACGATATCTCAATCAAAAGTATGACCAAAATTAGTGCGGCATGGTCAGTTTAGGCGGACTCCGAAAACTTCACTTTTTTGTGGGGGGGGGGGGGGGGGGGGGGTTGTGCTCAATATTCCACCCACAAAATTTCTTATTTTTCTGTAGATTTGATGTCAAATATCAGCACGTATCTCTCCTTGATTTATCCATGAGATGAGTGGGCCCTGTTGGACTTTTTCCTCTAATGGGCTTGACTTTGGAATTCTCCAATTTAGGCTCATATCTGTTAAACTTCATCTAATTTCCTACATACAAGTAAAAAATTATAATTAGAACAATGGAAAAACAAAATAAAGAACTAAACAATTGAAAATAAGGGGTATAATTAACATTATTCTATGCACAATCATTGTCTTCTACATTCACTTGCACATTTGTAGTGCATCAGGGTGATACATGTAACTTTACTAGTTGTAACGAGATTTATATCTATGATATTTACTTCTTATCTAAATATCCTGTTCCTACCAAGGCTAGTCTGTGAGTGCTTGCTAGGCACCTAGCTAGCTATTCGCTGCTTTGGTCACCTAGTTTTTAGTCTTTTGACAGCTTCAATGCAGTTTATGATTTTGTTTTCCTTTAAATTTATTCTCTGTGCATACTGCCCAATTTTTGTGCTTGCAACCATGCTCCTAGAGTTGTTGGTTTGAACATTTTCGGCTATATTGCGCAGGTGAAAGCCTTTCTCAGAGGAGAAATCTCCTCCCTTCTCAGCTGGTCAGCTGGAAGGGATGGCATCACTGATAACATGCATGCTAGAGTTGCAAAAAGGCTCTACAGTAGCAGTCATTCGGTATTGGTTGTTGGAATTTCTGAGAAGGGAACCCAGGGGAAAAGAAGTTCCAGTGCATTGATGTCTTAGATTCAAAAGACCGAATTGCAGCCTTGTTTTTTTCTGTTGATGGAGGTAAACACTTAAAATTGGCAGTTGCAGATGTTCATGTAAGATTAATTTCAACCTGAAAATAATTAGCTGCCTGCAGGCTGCAGCAACTCATTTCATCATTTCACAAATTAGCAGACTTTTCTGACTAGTAACGTAGTTGCCTGCAGCAACTCATTTGCATGCATTTCACAAATTATTAGAGATTTTTCTGACCAGTAATGAATAAGATACTCACTATTTCATGATTAAGTTTAGGTCACAACATTGCACGTCCACAAGACAAATATTACAGTCGGTTACAGATTGTAGAACACTATCGGGGAATGCAAAATAATGGCGACGCACAATAATAAACCACTAATTTCAAAAACTATATGGGCCAGAGATCACTATAAACCCACCCCACTAATTTCGGACACTGGTTCCCTTTATATTTCTTTTATATCTAGCTTATTCATAAACCAACCCACCACTCCAACCCTGCTCCTTATCATTCTGTTTTTACTCTCTGGACCTGTTATGTAGATACTCCAGCTTTCCCCTGCAGGAGAGTTGTTCTCCTCCTATTGAATCAAAGTTGTTACTGCATTCCTCTCTAAGAGGGGGTGAGCACTCCAGATTGTGCTGATAGCACTCATTTTAGTGTTGATGTCAAATATTATCATCATCATTCATCAATGCCTTATTCCAAATACTGGGGTGTCTACAAATATAAACTATGAAAAAGAAAGATAGTATATGAAGAATGCCTCAATATAAATGACCCTTGAATTGTAATCCGTGGTTTTTATCACAAATGGTGAAGACTGAAGAGATGTGGCTATTGGTTGCTAACATCCTTTATTGAATACATCTTGATCAATAGGGGATATAAGAGATGCGCTTGTTATCTGGTTCAGGCAACACACAAAAGCATTGGACATAATTAAGCAAGTAAATATACATTTAAGTTGTTAAATAGTTTGCGTGTTAAACTTCAAGCCTAGAAGAATCACCTAGTTAATTTCCTTCTGTATAGGTGCAGAAGCAACATTTTTCTGTATATTGCCTATAACAATCTGTGAGGTCTAATTGACTTTGTTTTACTTTTATCTTTTTAAGTTTTTTTAATCACTTGGCCAATTTCAGTAGAGGAAGTTATAGTGGTTGGGCTTGCACACCTAAGTTGATGAGTCAATCTACAACTTATGCAGGTAGGAATTCAGTCTTCTGCTTGGGGTGCTTTTGGGGACACAGGTTGGACATGAAATAGAGTTCAGGTGGTAGAAGCTCATCCGCGAGATGATGTTCTTTCGCTCAAGGAAGTTGTTTAAGGGATCACTCTCTTGTGCACAGGAATTTAGCATCACAAAGACATTGGGCCAGATGCTGCTACATCTTATTAATTTTTTTGGGTGAGGAAAGACTGTTCGCTTTCCATCATCACTAATCTGAAATTAATCTTTCCATAATGTTCTGGTACTTTCTGAAAATTATGGGGAGATTTCGGTCTTTCTCTACATTGTGAGGAATGGGTTATTAGTTTTTTGGGAGTTGTGGAACGCACTCATCCTAAAGCTCATACCCTGGTACAGATAAGTTATCATGCTCAGAGCAAATCTATGCAAACTCAGTGTTCATGAAATGGGCTCCTAAGTCATTTTCAATATGACTTCCCTTTCAAGCTGCTGCTATGTACTATCCTTGTTGGCCCACAATACAGGTCTGTGTTCAAAGGCTTGCTTGACTTTGTTTGTATGACCGAAGACATCTAATTGCTTGAGACTTTGGCCAATCTGTTTAGCTGACGGGTTGATCATAAGTGTTCCAAGCCAGCCTTTTTGTATATAGTTGTGGTTCAGGTTTATGTGAGATTTGATACCAAGGGAATAGTATCTGTGGAATTTCATGTATATACGGGATCAACGTTACTATCAAGCAGGTTATTGCGATTATTTTTCTTCTCCTTTTGAAATTCTTTGTAGTAGAACTATTCGTGGCAGTTTCTGGGGTCCCAATAATGGTTTGAGCTTGAATGAAAAACTATCTGGAATTCTGTGTGATTGTGTTGCAGGTTTTAACCACCCTGCCTCCAGAGTAAGGTGAAGGAGAATTACATTGGCCTAACAGAGGTTGAACAACAGCGGAGATCACCAACTTCATAACCACAGTTCCTCTCACCATCTTTTGAGATCTTGGAGAAGGTGCAGCGCCTTTCAACTGATGACACTGGATTTTTTTCATGATCCGCAAGGTAAGGCAGAGCTCTGTTTATTTGATGACATTGTGGATCTTTTCACGATCTGTAATGTATGACATTGTGGATCTTAATAGGATGGCAGTTGCCACTAGCATCATTGCCAGAGACCATCATGATCAGATCATCAAGCATACATTGGAGATACATGGGGTAACGGAACTTCGGTTGCAGAAGCTCTTATTGCTAAGAGATG
Organism: Tetracentron sinense; assembly: GCA_015143295.1. NCBI lineage: Eukaryota > Viridiplantae > Streptophyta > Magnoliopsida > Trochodendrales > Trochodendraceae > Tetracentron > Tetracentron sinense. Next base: position 22,847 of record JABCRI010000261.1, on the reverse strand, counting down.
CTCTGTATTTGGCACCAGTCAGTGGGTGGTTTTGTTTTTGTCATTGATTCTGAAAATGTTACTCTCAACTCGATCCACCCTTGAAGCAGCGGGGCACATTATTTGGCAAAGTACATAGAAGAGAACCATACCTCAATCAAATGTCTCATTTTCCCCTCCTTGTGTAATAATGGCCCGATTAAACATGATTACACCATTAATCACTGGAACCTGACCCTGAACACTCCACATTAGGGGCACATCGTTTATGGGAGGGGGCAGATTGGAGCTATAGCAACTACCTTTAACTCTCGCAACCTATGAAATACCAGAGGTGGTGGAGCAATATCGCTAGCTAGGTGGTCGTGGTCGTAAACGCTATTAAAAGCAGATGAGTTAAGAATAAAAACAAATTGCCTCTCTTCAATGGCTATTACTGTTGGATATCGTAGTCATCCACGGTCCACCACCAACGTTAAAATGTCTTTTACACTCGTCGTTGTTGGTCATTATTTCCATCTTTTACTTGCTACAGATAGGTCATGGGATGTTGTCGAAGTCTTTGGTCGGAGATGACAAGTAGAAGGAGAAGGAAAAAAGGGAAGGAAATTGTAGTCCATTTTTCTTCTGTTCGACGTGTAACTAAAATAAATGGTGTTTTGTTAAGTTAGGTGTATGTTAATAAATAGTGGTGTGCCTAGCACCACCCTAAATTAAAAAGGGTGCTGCTACGAGCACACTAATGTTTACTTACTGGACATTATTTTTCTAAAAAAGAATATATTGTCTATTACCTATAATGGACATTAACATCTATAACAACTAAGTACCGATCGCACCATTTTCTCAAGCGAAAAACTAAGGGGCGCGATCGGTACTTGGCTGTTAAATTGGATCTCAACTGGGCTTATGACCGAGTTGAATGAAAATTTCTCTTTGCGGTTATGCAAAAATGGGCTTCTTGGCATCGTGGATACAATTAATCAGGCAATGCGTCATTAATCAGGCAATGCATCACCACAATGACCCGTATGCGGTGCTTTTGAATGGGGAACCAAAAGGTTACATTAAGCCTTCAAGGGGACCTTGGCATAGCGATCTTCTTTCCCCGAACCTTTTTCTCTTTTGTGTTGAAGCGTTATCATGTCTTCTCCATAGGGCTGTTAATGATCACCATCTGAGTGACTTCAAGCTTGCATGGAGGGCTCCACTTGTTTCTCATCTTTTCTTTGCAGACAGTAGTCTTATTTTGATTAAAGCGAATCTTAAAGAACCAACTAGGCTTATGCACCTTCTTCACAAGGCTTATGCACCTTCTTCACACTTATAGTGGTGCCTTGGGATAAATGATAAACTACCACAAATCGGGCCTCTCTTTTAGTGCAAACACCCTTTCAAGATTTCGGCGAATGATTGGCAGAATTATTTACATTCAGAAGCTCTCATCTCCCAAAAAATACCTCGGACTTCCTTCGGTATTCGGCTGATCCAAAATGCAGCTTTTTGATTCGATCAAACAATGTGTATTTAATCATATCCAAGGTTGGAAAGGCACCCTTCTCTCTCAAGCGGGAAATAGTGTCCTAATCCGGCGGTAGCTCAAGCTATACCGTCTTATGCCATGAGTTGTTTCCAAATTCCAAAGAAATGGATTCAAGAAGTTAGTTCAGCCTTAGCCAATTTTTGGTGGCATCATGCACAGGGGCGGAAAATTCATTGGATATGTTGGGATCAGTTATGCTTGCCAAAAGAAAAAGGGAGATTAGGATTTTGGGACATTCGGGCCTTTAGCCTAAGCCTTCTTGCCAAGCAAGGGTGGAGATTAATTCAAGACCCGACATCCTTTTTGGGTGAATTGATGAAAGCTATATACTTCCCAAACTCCTCTTACGGATGCCAAAATGGGATCTCACCCCTCTTGGGCGTGGCAGAGTATTCTAGCGGGCCGCCAAATTCTAGAAGCAGGCATCCGATGGCAAATAAGATCGGGCGAGTCAGTTAACATTTGGAAGGATCCCTGGGTGCCAAGTTTACTGCAATTTCATCCCTTCCTATTTTCGGGGATTGCTCGTAACAACTTGAGTGTCTCGTCCTTGATCGACCCAAATACCAGAGGGTGGGATCACAACTGCCTCCATACATTGATGCAGCCTCATTCGGTCTCTGAAGTGCTAAAAATCCCAACCAGTAATTTTGGCAATCAAGACAAGCTATTATGGCATTAATTTTTCTAAATCCGGGAAGTACCAAGTCAATTCTAGCCCACCAATTGTTCTAGGATGCTAGGCCTTCGGTGTGCTCAAATCAACAACCCATGACCCTTCCTTCATGGAAAATTGTTTGGCAAATTCCTATATCGCCCAAGATCCAACTATTTCTGTGGAGAGTAGTGCGCAACACCCTGCTAGTGGCTTCTAATCTTCGTCGTAGGCATATGATGGTGGATGAATCCTGCCCTCTATGCCGCGAAGCTCCGGAAACAATCCTTCATTTATTCTTGGAATACCCTTGTTCCCATGGTATATGGTTTGGCTGTCATCTATCAATCCGTATACCAGACGATAACCCATCTTTCAATTCTTAGTGGCATAGATGGTCGCGATAATCTCAGTTCACTTCGGGAACAAAGGATCTGGCTGTTTGTATGAGTATGGTTCTATGGAGTATCTGGCTTCTTCGAAATGACGCGGTGTTTAACGGGAGTTCATCCAGCCCTTACAAAGCCATATATCTCAAGCTGAAAACGTAGCACAGAAAGTTCTTAAGGCAAATATCAGTGTTCACACCCAACCTCTATTTACCTAGGGCAGGCCTGTCCCACAATCTGGAGTTTACCAATGCTTTGCTCTGCTCGGCGTGGCATCCGAATTCAGGTGGATGGGGCAGCCCTCTCCTCTGGTGCGGCAGCAGGTATAGGCATGGCTGTGTGGAGATCTATTTTGCGGTATGACAAAACCTCTGTACGGCGGATCAGCTCATATAGCCAAAGCGGAGGCAATCCGTTTTGGTTTAATGGTGGTTCAGACATATGGTTGGCGCGATGTGATGATCGAATCTGGCGCTATAGAAATCATTGACTACCTAAAGGGAGATATATTCACTGGGACGTCTTGGAAGACATCAAAGTGCTCAGTGAACGATGTAGAGTATCGGGTTTTCACTTTGTTCGACGTTCTCTTACTAGGATAGCTCATCAGAACGCTCAGAAAGTGTTAGCTTGTAGTGTCGCAAGAGATATGCGTGTTTCTATTGTTGGGTATTCCTCTATTAGGTCCTTGGATTCTCTTATCAATTCAGGAGTCTCAACTGTAACCCTTCTTCCTTCTTAATGCATATCTTTTCAACCAAAAAAAAAATTCAATCTTCATCTCTCTCCTTGCTATATATATATATATATATATATATATCATTTGAATGTTCCTTTTACATCGATTACACAAACTATAATAAGCTTTTCATCAACACCAATTCCAATGTTTAGTTTCATATGATTTTTTATTGGAAGTTCTTTAACCTACACAAATAGCGGTGCAATTTATAAGGGATTGAGTTTGATTCCTCTTCTAGCAATTTATTACCATCAGTCTGGTTTTGGGTCCACAAAAAAGTAATGAATTCTTATCTTTTATAGTTTTTAAGTTTAGAATGGTGTATAATATAATTTATAGGTATTTTGTTTACCTCGTAGTGTGCTCGTAAACATTCGGAACAGATACGGGTATATCCGAATTCGTATTTGATTATATATTCAAATATCCGAATCTGAATAAATATTCGGCGGATAGTGAAATATGGTATCTGTATCCGACTTAGATTAAAATATCTGAATTTGGTTAGTATTCGAATTATCCGATTATTTTAAATTTTTTTTAAAAAATATAAATTAATATTTAAAAAATATATAAAATTTTATTAAAAAAAAATTTAAAGATAATATTAATTTTATTAATTTAAGATATTATATAATCAAACGAATATTTATCAGATCAGATTTACCGGTATCCAAATCCGTATCCGATTATAAACGAATAATAATTTTACTATCCGAATTCGTTCCACCGAATACCTTTTTGGATAATTATCCGATTAAACGAATTCAAATACGAATCAGAGTCTGATATTACTCGCATCCGTTTACAATCCTACCAATCAGCTAATATCAGTGTGTTCGTAGTAGCACCCTTAAAAAAACTTCAAGGCTCGTGGGTTATATACCAATGTATTAGAGATTACTTTTGAGTTGGAGCTCGGCTTCACTGTGTTGAAGTGTCCCCAATATAAATGGGTAATTTGGCAAATGACAACACACATAATTACAACATTACCACCGTCACAATGTAAAAAGGGAGCTAAGTTCAACGCGGTGAAGCATAACCCCTCTTTGTTTTTAAACTGATGAAGAGACATAATTTCGACTTGAAACCAAATCCTCTACGGGCAAATCCAGTTATCACCCCTGAGGTCACTACGTGTTCTTTTTGACACCCATCCATCCTTAGTTTTTAGAAAAAATATTAATTCTTTTTTATTAAAATAACCATAGGGTGGGTGAATCTTAACCACAGTTAAGGGGGTCAAAAGGGACACGTGACGACCTCAGGGATGATAACCGGATTTGCCACCATCACAATGTTAAAAGGGGAGCTCCGTAGAGCTCCTCTTTGTATTTAAACTGATGTATTATTCCCCATCCTCCCTCTCAGTTTATCTTTCCATGAATATCGTTCTGCTTCATTAGCAGGTATCCATTTTTCGTTACGGACATATGTTTTTTGGTGGGTTAATAGGATCTGTGGTTTGTCAACCTAATCTCCCGTTTCTCTGGTTTGCAGGTTTGGTTTTCTCTAGTATACATACAACCTCTGGTGCCCTTTAGAATCCAAGGTATGTTCCATTTCTATTATCTCACAGCTTCATTTTTAGTTCAATTTTTGGAAAATACTTCATGTGGATGTTTGTGGTTAAAGATCGAGCATTGTTTCGTTGATTTTAGTGGGGATTGGGTTTATATTGAAGGAAGGATTGAAGAGATTCAATCAATTTCATCAAGATCTGAGTTTTGCTGATACTTGCACCCTCAGGATTTTACTGTTTCTTTTCTTATTTGTCATCCCCTGGTTGAAACTAGAGTGTATTTTTTCGCAATTGAAACTTTGGGTTTTGATGTTATTGGATCGGTTCGGAGTGCATAAGGTTTGATATGTCCTCAGGTTCTTGCATTTTTACTTGATAGTTTCTTTGTGCTTCTGGTTATGCATCATCATATCATTTTTTAGGTTTTATGGTTGATGTATTTCCTGTTGATTTCCAAGAAGTCTTGAGATACGTCCTTTCCTTTCACACGGCACAAAGACTTAGGGTAGCTATTGAGTCTCTTATGTTACAATTCTTGATAATGAATGTCATGTTTGGGCTTAGAATTTTCTTTTTTGTCCTTCCCCTACCGTTTCTGGTAATATCATCTTAGATTTCATGCTACTTCAAGTTACTGGAGAGTCTTTGTCTACAAGGTGGGTTAGTTATCAAAACCGGTCGACTGGCCTTCATGTCCGGTTGACCAACTTGGCTACAAGAATTGTGCCTGTGAGCAGTTTGAGCCACACCTTAAACAAACTCCACCTTGGCAAAAACTTCGAGCCACGCCATAGCATCCTCCACCTTGGACTGAATGCCATAACCAAAACTGAGAGAACCGACTTGCTAATCACCAAGAAAATCTCCAAGACAGACCACCGCATCACCCATATCCGGGATGCACCACCTCAAACCAGAATCTCTCTCATGATTTTGTAACCTCCTTTGCAAATACTGCAACCTGTTTGCACATACCGCAAAATTGGTTTGGGATCCGTGTCTGGTCTTATTAGAGTTAACCTCAATAGAAGAGATTTTGGAGTTGGGGAAGTTCACAAAGTAGTGGAACTTGCGGGGGGTTTAGGGTGTAAGATTGGTTAATTTCCTGCATTTTACCTTAGGCTTCCCCTTGGGGCTTCTTATAAGGTTAAATTGGTTTGGGATCCAGTGGTGGAAAGAATGTAGGCATTAGGCAATATCGAAGACATGCTATCTCTTGAAAGGTGGGAGGCTTACTTTTGGGAGGATCTTTGGTGTGGCTCTAATCTAATCCTTTAAGGCGTGTCTTTAGGAATCTTTTTTTTTTTTGGAACTAAGAAAGAGGGTTAGGCAGACCCTGACCTGCACTAACAAAAAGAGGATTACACCCTAATATAGTTACAATCCCATTCTCTTGTAGTGGATAGGTCATAGGCAGTGTTTTGTGGCTTCTTGCTTCGATTTGAGGAACGTGAATATTATTTGGATGCTTAGATTAAAGGAGTGACGTGAATGATTAGGAGGTAGATAGATGTCTTTGCGTCGGCTACGTAGGCTTTCTTATGTGAGTCCAAACATGAGCTCTATTGACGTAGAATCTGGGTGAAAGATCCTATGAGATCCTTCTATTCTACATGACGGTCGAGCTAGGTCTTCTTTTCCTCATAGAGTTGTGTGGAATCCTGGTATCCCATCTAAGATCTCATTCTTCCTTTGGGCGACAATTTTGAATAAGAGAATCACCTTTGGCCACTTATAAAGAATAGAGGTTGGAGCCTTGCCAATCGATGTTTCTATGTATGGCAGATGAGGAATGAGTAGACCATTTACTAATTCACTGCCCTCTAGTTCGTGTTTGGGAGAATTTCCAAATCCATTTTGGTGTGATATGGATCTTCCCTCTTAGTACCATGGGTTTATTCTCCAGTTGGTTTTTGAGGAGGGTTGGCAATGCCCTTGTAGTGGTATGGAGGATTCTCTCGAGGGCAATCTGTTGGAGCATTTGGGGGGAATGGAACAGACAGGCATTCGAGAACTCTTCATCCTCGTTGGACTTCTTATGTCATGAGATTATGGTGCAGCTGCGAGATTGGTGCATAATTAGACTGGACTGATGATCTAGGCCTTATGTCCTTGTTGGAAATCAAGTTAGGTTGTTTACTGGTTGGCTTTTATATCCTTTATTTCTTTTTCCTTTTGTACTTCCTTTTCCTTTGTTCACCTATCGGTGAACCTTCTTGTTCCTCTTTTTTTGATTAATATATCTTCTCTGATTTCTGATAAAAGAAACCTATTAATGACTTAATGAGAGTATACAACCAGGCATGAATTAGACACAAGTTTGAATGTTTTCTTTAATTTAAAAAAAATTCAAAATACTAAAGCTGGTTAAAGCCAATTTCCAAAAAGAAATGGAAGACAAAGATACAAGGGACTGGTGTTGGCTTTTGACTGAGAGTAGGAAATGCCTGAGAGTAGGGCTAGCACGCCTCAAGATACAATGTTGGACGCTACTCAGTGAACAAAGCATTGGAGGAAGAGCTTTTGTCGCATGAAGATTTGAGGAAGGTATGGGCGCCGGGCGGGAGCTGGTTGGTGGGCTTCACTATCTATCTACTTTTAGTGTAATTTCTCCCCCAATTTTTCTAGACTTGAAATCTTCCACCTTTTTTTTTGTCTTATTTGGCATTATACTCGAGAAATTTTTCTCAAGCAAAACATTCATTTTGTTTTTATCATCTAGCAGATAATGCCAAACCAGCTGGTTGAATCTTTCAAAATATGTGTCTCCAAATTAAATAGCATCAACTCAAGATGTTGTTGTGCCCATCTATCTTTGTGGAGTTCCATGGCTTGGCATACATTGGAAACCGGAAAGTAGACAACTAAAGCTAGACTTTGATTGGTAATATGGACTGGGTTGTGGGGTTGGAGATGCTTTAGAATTGAAAATGTAAATGGTTGATGATGTTTTTTGGCCCATTAGGGGGTGATTGGTTACAATGAAACTAAGTCAAGTGTCAAAGAGAGTGAAGGATTTTCCTCTTTGGGGACCACACGAGATTAAAAGTGTGTCATATAAATATAACACTATTGCTTAGGACTTGAGGAATATGTAAGCAACATGGCAGATTGCTATTATAGTTGATCATACACTAGATTCTCTTTTTTTTTTTATTGGTCTTAACATTATGTTTGTGGATACCTATGTTGTGCAAAGTCTCCAAGTTTGTAGGCGAATTGCATGCCCATACATGTACACACGGATTTGGAAACGGACACACCTCGGACATGCCACAGGCATGTCTTATTTATATTGTTTAATGAATTGTGATACATGGGGTACTTTTTGAAAATAATACGCATTTATTGATTAATAACTGGTAAACCTTTACTTGTTTAGTATTTAACAGAGTAATCATGCAATTGATCAAGCATTATAGTTATTTGTTAAAACCTTGATATATCTTTTATTTTGACTTTTGAATTTAATATATTTAGTTATAGATTTTTGATTTATTTAGTGTTGTTGCAATAATTTATGCTTTCACTCTTAATTTGTTCCCTTTTCAATCTCTCATGGCGTTCATATAAAATGTAAATTATATATTTTAAAAAGTAAATATTTAAATATCCCTCAAAATTAAATATAATATCCCCATGTCCTTGAATCCTATTTTTGGTGTCCGTGGAATCCGATACCTTGCAGGTCACATCCTTGCTGGATTCTGACACCCACTTCCGTGCAACTTAGGTGTATACTCATAAAGTTCCACTGACAATGATATCGGTTAGTTGGCAAAAGGTGTAAAAAGGTAATGTCAACATAAGAAATTGCCTTCCATTGTTTTATTATAGTTTTCTTATTTCTATAATTAAATTTCACTTGGAAAATATACATATAGGCTCAACCAGGTGACTTAAGAGCTCCTCCATGTGCAATAATTTTATAGGGGATAATTTATTAATAGCTCCAGTTTGTATCAGCTTGGATGAGATGATCTATGTTGATGACTTGGAGGAGAATCAATGAATCTTTAGTGGAATAGGGGGCACAATGTATACTGCATTGGGTCCAGTCGTGATAATTACTGCAACTGACCACTTATGTTCTTCATTATCCCTTCATGGTTGAGCAAATCAAAGAGTCTCGTAATGTTTCTCATTCATTTGATGGTTTTGGCCTCCCTAAAACCAGTGTGCTAGAACTGGTAAGTGGTATGGGAGAAGAGTGACTGCTTAAATATATCTGATGGATTCTGGTGTCTTGGATAATGAAGGAATTCTATGAGTCTCAGAGGTCCTAGAACTGGCATGGGAGAAGAGTGGCTGCTTAAATATATCTGATGGATTCTGGTGTCTTGAAACACATCCATGCATAAATGCTTCAAATGATGTATCAAACCAACTTTTCTTACAGGTCCAGATGCGACCAATTCACTTAGCTACAACCCTTAGTGCCTGCGGGTCTAGGTGGGTACTCAGTCTTATACAATCACCTAGTGTCATCTAGGCGTCATTCTGCAGGAGCTTAAGTGCTTCAATTGTGGTTGCTCAAAGACTCACATAAAGTTCAACATTCTTTACAAATATATAAATAAATAAAGAAAACATAATTTATTTGATATCAAGGAGGTATAAAAGGTGTCCTTAATCAAATGAATATGAAAAATAAATATCAAGGCTTTTCGGAAGTTTGTTGATCTGCATCTAGCTCTCAATGTCAACGTATGTCAAATAGTCTCTCACCCCCCTATTTTTCCTTTTTTGGGCACTAAGTCACTAAGCTATTTTTTCCCCCTTTTGTTGGCATTCTAACTTCCCGACAGTAGTAACTATGCTCATTATTTTTTTCAATGTCATTCTCATTTTATCCCGTGCTTTACTACTGTTTTTTGATATTTATATTTAATAATATATGGATATATTAATTCTATTAAATTTAAAAAATAAATTAAATTTAGTTTGCCCAGGCAACAAGCGTCGCCTAAGCGTCATCTTGACACTATGACTGGACTCCGGACAGATGACATCTTTTGGTGTGTAAATCATGTGTTTCATTTCACTCCTATGAGTGACAGATTAAATGCCTTTCCAACCATAGTCATAAAATCTGGATTATCATTTTAAATACAGCTGCTTAGGACCTGTATGTATCATGTTCATTTTTTTTCCCTGTCAAGTCTGCCTATGTTACTGGTAGTGGTAGGAAACAGTGTTTCTGTTCACGTTTTCCTTATTTTTATTGGTAATCTGGGTGGGAGCTGTAATTTTGTCTTTGCAGTTAGTCATGTAATTGATGGGCATTCTCCAATTGCGTTGCTGTAGCTTGTTTAATCTAATACATTCATCCTCTTTCAGTATATTTGTATGCGTAATTTGTGTTGGAGCTGTGGGAAATAACAGTAGAATACCGACGGAAAGAATAAACAAGCACACCCCAAGAGACAACAAGATATACGTGGTTCGGCAACAACCTGCCTACGTCCCCACGGGTCAAGATCCGATCACTCCTTTATTCAAAGAAACCTTGATGGTATTCAAACAAGAGACCTAGACAACCTTGATGGGGGACACTTTAGATATTGAAGGGAGATGATCATGATCCTTTTCTGCGGAACACTAAAGTTTGCTCAATGCCCACTAACACCAAACCTAGATGAGTATTCATATAGAAGCAGTTTAACCAACCTAAGGAGATTATCAAGGTGAGTCATATTGCCCCTTCTCTGAATATCCAGACCAACCAAAGAATTAGGGTGGAAAATGGGGCAGAAGCTCGTTTAGGCTGATCTCAGAATCAAAATTCTTAAAGGTCGAAGAGAGGTTAGCATTCTTTGGGTGGACTTGGTATTCAAGAGCAAGCTCATGACGATATATTAATGAAGAATTCGAAGAAGAAGACGATTTTCAAATAGTGACATCAAGGAGAAATAGAAGAAGAAAACATCAACAATTGATTTTTCTCAAGGAAGACCAAAGAGGAGGATTAGGTAACCGACTCGATTCAACGAGTGTTTTACTGTGCCTCAGATCTCTCATTTTCTTAGATTTAGTAGGTATTGGTAATGTAAGAACTATTCTTTATAAAGTCTTATGTATTTGTGTTTGGTGTTTTTGTAGGGGTAATGTTTTATGTTTCCCCTATTGTATTTTCTTCTTAATAAAAATAGGTAAGGGGTTTGCAAACCCCCCACTTCCCATGCGTGGGCATAAGTACAAAAGCACTTAAACTCACATTCTCAATGAAACTCAAAGAAGAATCCTTATCTATACCTCCCCTTAAAACTTCTCAAGCCTTAGTATGCTTTAACCCTTTCTATTACTCTCTCTCTCCAATGCATATAGCATCCCCTTTATCTTTCGATTCCAAAACCCTAGACCCATAACAACAGATTTTTATACATCCTAACAAGAGACTAGATAATTTAGAAAGTCCCCCAATCGGAACAGGAGTTTTCCAAAACAAAAAATCCGGTCTTTTCCCCCGAAAAACAGCACACCGGCGATCGATCCTCCTCCCCTAGTGGGCGTCGATCGCCCATACTATATTACCCTATTCAAGCCAATTTTCTAACAAATCTCCACCTTGACGAGAATTATAACCCACCGCAACCAGGAGAACCGATTTGCTAATCACCAAACAAACCTTTCAAGATAGAATACCACATCACCCTCATCCGGGAAGTTACTTCTACCTCTAACCAAAAATCTCTCTCAAAATTTGTAACCCTGTTTGCCACTACGCAAACTCGTTTTGCAAATATCACAAACATCTTTGACCCTTTGCGTCTCTATCCATTGACGAAAAAGGACAATCCGCTACACACACCCTCGAATCCACCCCGGAAAAGCACTCCACGGGATGATCAAACAATGGCCAAACAACCCATGTGTTAGCTCGAGATACAATCATAATTCTAGAGCACCACGGACGAGGACATAGAACCATCCTCATTCGTCAAAGGCATATAATCACAATCTCCACCTTACGAAATCAATTGGAATACCCATCTTGGCAACGATGTGAAAGAGACCTTAGGGGAATCTCTCTTACCCTCTGCGTAACATATGCTTTTGTTCCATACAAAGCCTTGTAGTAACTCCCCACCCCCCCAACCACCGTATTCCACTTCTAAAGATATAAAACCATCACAATTTCTTCTCCTTCATTAAACCTACACATTCCCTGCTTTATTTGATAAACCCACCTGTAAGAGTAAATGCCCGAGGATTATAAATTTCATTCGCACTTAGGGACACAAGCGTACCCCTCCCAAAGTTCGAAGATCCATCAAATATCGGATCTTTACATTACTAAAACCCCGTGATTTACATTCAGATCTATCTCCAGGAAACCTTCTGTCTCCTTCTGGGAATGTATAAAAGAATTCATATTGAAGAAATATGACATGAAGCCTGCCGAATCTAAATCCCCTACTAGAAGATTGTCTATACCTTGGAGACTGTACACACATCTCAACGTATGCTCATTGTACGTTGCTATTATCGCCGAAGAATCTCCCCGGAAGAATTCCTCTTCCCATCAGCAAACATGGGAATCCTCTAAAGTGCCCTAATCTTGCAATGATAGCATTGGATCCCGCCCTTTCCTCCTTGATTTTGATCTGACTTCCTCTTTCAGATCCTCTCCAAGTCCATTCATTCCTCCCCGGCCAACCATGACATGATTATTACCGATGACAATGGTTTCCCCAATCTGTAAGGAGTAGCGCCGCCGTGACCTCCCTATTATACAATGTTTCCTTGCATACATGGAGGCGGTTGCCAACAACGGGCTCATTTAGGAGTAGGATGGCAATGGGGTAGGTTTGGTCCGGGCGCGTCACCATCCCGACCCTTGTGCCCCGCCCCTAAGTAAAAAACTCCTACCCCAAAACCTGGGGTGGGGGGGGTGCTTTTTTGGAAAAGTTCTAATACCGTCCCCGCCCGTCTGTAACACTATATGGGAATGGGGTAGGGCGGGGAGACATATTCATTATATAAGGGATCTTTAAGAGAATTATTATTAAATTAGGGTAAAATAGTGATTTAACATATAAACGGGGACAGGGCGGGGTGTCCTAACCCATACTCTGGTCGCGAACCTGGATCGGGTTAACATATCATTCCAAACCAACCACCCCCATCCCGTTTTGTTTTTTGATCCGTAAAGTAGATATATTCATAGAAAGAGAGTTTAAGGTAGTAAAATACGAGACAGGAACATAAAGAAACAAAAGTACAAGCACACGCTAGATTAGACAACCGTCTGTCCTCAAGGCAACAAGGCATCTCACTGCTATGACCAACCAATGCTAGTGCGAACTCCAGTCCCCAAGAACGCCTCACCGAGATAGGATGTGATTCAGGATGAAGAGGACTTGTCCAAAAACCCCCACGACCATTCCCTCCTTCTCACATAATAATCCACGAAATGGCACCCGCGGCAGAAGAAAGTTAAAGCAATAACATTCATCAGCACCCCACCAAGCCGTAAAGTCGCAACCAGATAAGAAGCTCGGAAGGAGGAGGGGAAGACCCACTCCACACCCACCGAGCCAAAGAAGTAAGCCAGCCCACAAAGACAAATTCGGAAGGTAAGAGCAGGTGGCCACCGACTCGTAGAATTAGGCACAATAGCATCTATTTTGCCAAGCACCCCCCATCCCTCTCAAAATTTATAATAGGAAGAATCTTATTTAAGCAAGCTGACAGAGGAAGACGATAATTCGTGGGAACCGTCGTTAGACACACAGCTTATGGGAAAGGAACGAAAAAGTAAACCAGGGGGTCAACGGACTGCAAGTGATCGTACTGAAAAGCGACCGCTTGTTGCTACGGGACCACAACCTACTATCACTAAAAAAGGGAGGCTGGGGACGGAAGAAGAGAACCAAACGGGCCACAAAGAAAAAGACGCGCATTCTACAACCCTCTCCAATCATCAAAGCCCTCCTAACCTAGGACACACACTATAGTGCTCCCAAAGCCTCTCAACCCCCATCCCGTTTAAAAGCTCACCATTAACCGTACCAATAGGGCGGGGTGGGGCAGGTGCTCGGTGCATCTTAATATGAGCCGGAAAGTGAGAAGAAGTCTCACGGACGTGACTCTTCATCCACCTTATACATCAACGTTCGTGAAGTTGATTCAAGATAGGTTGAAAACATTAAGGTGCTTCATTGAATAAGTATGAACTCCTTTTTCAAAATAACTTGTAGTAGGCTAATTTCCGATGTGAAGCTTTCCAATTCTTCAATGATTGGTGCCGATTTCCCATCCATAACGCTATGCCTCAGTTATCTACAGACAGGCGTATCGTGGTGATTGCTTCACCTCAATTTCCAGCTGTATCGGGCATCTTACCAATTACTGGACTCCCTCTCAAGTCTTGAGAGACCCCTTTGACACTAGGAAATCATTTAAAACTCTTTGCTCACAGATTGAAACACTCCTTTTCTCGGTAAACATTGTAGCAGAAAATTGCTTAGAATTTGTTCAAATCCATTAAAATAAAATCAACCTGGAGCTGATACAAATCGTTGGGGAATAACAATAGAATACAGACGAGAGAAAGAATAAAAAAGCACACACACAAAGAGAACGCAAGAGTATATGTCGGCAACAACTGCCACTTCCACGGGTCAAGACGATCATCCTTTATTCAAAGATAAACCTTGATGAATGAAACAGTACAAAAAATAACACTCAATCACTCTCAATGAAAACCAAGAAGAATCCCCATCTCTCCCGTTTAAAACCGTACCAAGGCCAAGTATGCTTTAAACGCATTGATTTATCTCTCTCTCAAGCATACCCTGATTGTCGCATTCCAAAAACCCTAGACCCAAACATATATTATAGGCCAAACAAGAGACCGAGACTAGACAATTAGATGTCCCCCCAATCGGAATAGGAGTTTTCCAAACAAAAATTCGGACTCTTTCCCCAAAAAAACAACGCTCACCGACGAGGATCTCCTAGTGGCGCGACGATAGGGCCACTCTGGTATTACTATTCAAGCCCATTTTAAGGGAGCTTGCTTTTAACATAGGCTCCTCTTCGTATATTTGGCGGGTTGATTTAAAATTTAACAAATTGGAAACAAAATGAAAAAAAAAAAAGAAGAGAAAAAAACTACTGTGAAATACTATATTAAGGAGTGATGTACAGGTTCGTGTCACCATGGAAGATTTTTGTCTGGGCCGAGGAGAAGTTCAAAGCCGAGTATTAAAGGTAAACTATATGGGAAGACGAAGTCGATGAAATGGAAGACCTGAACCAAGCGTAAGACTTGGTTTCCTTATATGCACCCTTTGCAGCATTAGATTGCTGGAAAAAGTACTGCATCAAAATGAATTAGAACATGCGTTAATTCCCTTACATTTCTGAAATTAAGTTCGTGCGTTCTTTGTTTTGGTTGGTCGGTGAAGCAAATTGTGCAAGCCTTTAGTGTACTACAAGGGCCCCAGTCGACTAGCGGCGTGGCAGCCGCCACGCAGAACAGAAGCTCCGAGCATATGTAGATATATGACAGAATCAGGCTGAGACGGTGGGATAAGTGAGGCCCCCCAGCAGATATGGTAGGGAAACCGTTCCCTGAGGACCCACATTTAGCAAGGAGAGGTCATTTGCAATACCAGGCTTACTCAAACATGACATCCGCCATTCCCTCCCCAACCATCGTATGTATACAGGAGACACTGGGATAAGATTATTACGGGAGGGGAATAAAACCTGAGCATTCATGACCATAGTTAGCAAGGCGGCGTGTTAACCGGGTAAAATTCAGTAGGAAATTTTTGAGCATAATTGACGGCATGATTCAATAGTTGATTGATAATCGGCGGAAAAAAACGCAGAACGTCAAAGGTACGGTAAAAAAATATTCAAGTATAATTGGGCCCAAACTCAATAATTTGTTGAAAAATTCGTCTAATAGATACAATACATATATCAAATTTTAAGAGAATGCATAAATCTTAGTTCAATTACAGAAAACGAAAAAAAAAAAGAAAAGTGCATTGGAGAAATTAGAGAGGAGAGTCAAAAGTGGAACGGAGAAATGGAGAGAGCGGAGAGAGTAGGAGGAGAGATGAGAGAGAGGAGAGAGAGATGGAGAGAGAGAGGGTGAGAGGAGACGCGATGGATGAGAAAGAGAGAGAGAGAGAGAGAGAGGAGTAGTCGCTCCTTGGAAAAGGACGAGAGGGGTATTTGCTGGTGTTGACAATATTATAAAAGCGGCATCCCGGACTCAATGCTCGCGGTTGGCATGCCATGTGACAAGTGACGATTGTGAACTAGTTAGAGTTTGAGATTAGAGAGGAGAAAGGGATCAAGAGAAAATGAGGGGGACTAGGGAATGGCCAATGAATGCTATATGATGGCTGCACGAACTAATTAGTGACGATGTGGCTAAGGGATAGAAGGGAGACCTACGTTAGAGATCGAGGAAAAGAAGAAAGCAACCCTTCAACCCCCAGAACCCAGAGCGGTTACATGCGCCTGCCAAGGAAAGAAGAAAGAAGATTTGAGATTATCTTATGGGATATATATTATTTGAGATAGCGTGAACGATTCACGAATAATGTGCCGCTTATAATTTGTTTAATTAAAAAATCGTAAGTTTAATCTTAGTTTTGTTAATTGCCGGAGAAATGAATATACATATGATATTATACAGTCTATTCGTGCAATTTGCGTATGTGACACGGGAATTTCCTAACTATGATCCATGACCGACCATTTGGACATTGAGGCTCAGGCGTCGAGAGCCTCTCGTGAATTTTTGACGCAAACTCCCATCTGGCACAAAACATGTTCATTATGCCCTACTGTAACTTTGAATGGTGGTTTGTGTGTGTGGTGTAAAAATCTATTGGTAGGTGGGTACTACAAACAAAACGCTCTACAGACTTGAATAAGCAAATACAGGAGGGGCACATGAGTGAACGAGCAAGAGATTTGGATTTGACGCGCTGCTGTTAAACAATTTCCCAGTGAAGCAGTTATATGAACAGTTTGAGTTATCCGGCGCCTGGGCTAGCAAAAATGGGGCAAGCAGCAAGCATTATCATGCGGTGATTGTGAAAATGTTTCTGTTTGTATCTTATATAATCTGCGAGAGGCATGCTAAGCGTATCATTGCGGTGTTGGAATCTCTTGTTCTACTCTTTTTTATATAATGCTTAAATGTTATCTATCTTAATTTACTTGTGCAACTCTTTGCCCTGTAACCTAGATTAAATCTTTAGCTTTTAGAGTAATGAAGTAAGTTAGTTTATCAGAAGAGTGGCCGGAATCTGTGTGGGCCATGAAAATAATTTGTCCTGTAAACCTGCGCACCGGGCTCCAATTGGTGGGTGCAAGGCGAATGCTCCAGTTATACCGGGTGCTAATATGTGGCGTGAAGAAAAAGACACCTCATTGATTAAGTTGGAGGGGACGCTCTGGGCGCTGTGGTGTTTGTGAATAGGAGAGCAAAGTGGGTGAACACCCCAACAGGGAATCCCAAAATGATTTTGCCGCCCGCAACGGAAAAATCGCACCTGTGTTTGACTTTGAGCGTGATTTTATGCCTGTTTTGCGGCCACCCCCGAAAACTCAGATTTACACCGGTCAGATCCCCCCCCTTTTCACTGCTATGTGAGGTTTCATTGCAGATCTGCTTGGTTTGGTCGCGGAGGAAGCTCCTTTTTTTCAAATGCTGGAGCAAATCAGATATATATATATATATGAGCAATGATATTTCTTTACTTAGATGATATTGGGCTAACTTCGAGCAACTCAACTGGAGGCCATCGGGTTTATACTTCACCTTTGTTAGCAGGATTGTTGACTAACAAGAGGCCGAACTTCACGAGATCTGTGCCTGGAGTGTTGAATATAACACTTACCGTATTAAAATACAGGTATGCCCTAAAGTGCCCCATTTACCATGATTTTGTTTTTGTTTGATATCATAAAACCGAACTGTACTGTTTTTGAATTTATGTTTTTGAACATAAGGGTGAAATTAATTTTATCACTGGGTCAGGTGTATCTTGTTAAAAGAACCCGACCATGGCTGCAGGCTTATTGAGTTCGGACAAAGTATATAAACAAATGTTGTCAAATAATATCATTAAAATTGATAACTGCACACAGGGGTTACAGAGAGTGTTGTAACAAACAGTAGCTTCTGTGGGCTAGCTCCTTTAAGTTGTAAAAAAAAACGAAGCCGGGAAAAAAGAGATTAATTCGCATTTGCAAAGTACAGAGCGCTGTGTTAGTTCATCAGTCGTTCGACGTGGCCATTTGAAAGTTGTCTGTATGTAGAAGAATTCTCAAGACAAGGGGATGTGCAACTTTTCGAAAGACATGCAGGAACCAGGTACATGGATCCTAGCTTACCCTATGACCCTCCGTCGAGAATGAAGCACTACATTTCCTTCTAGAACAGGCGCTGACGGGTAGTTTTCTGGAATAAGCATAAACGCTCTCTGAGACCCTCGAGCGCTCAGTATCATAAGACTGACTTGAGAAGTAGGAATTTCGAAAAAACTAGAAACAACATGAATGCATGCACATTCTGCCCGATCACCGCGCAGATCTGCGTGAAGAAGAAACACGATGTAACCACCCAAACGCCCTACTGATCGTGGATTACGTCCAGGGTTGTCTCAACCAGTGGGGACTGGGTGCAACTTTCTTTCATCAATCGGAATATAACATGGACTACATGAATCCATTTGCGGTACAGTATAAGTAGTTTGGGATCAACTAACTAGATAGCAACCAGACAGTTACAGTGAGGCCTCCTTTCTTAGGACGATGGAGCGAGGCTGAGGTTCTCTGGTCTTTAAAAAGAAAGACAATCCAGACAAAGAGAGGAACATGGAGGTGAAATGGTGTGGGGTTGGACCGTGCAGGGAAGACAGAAAGTAAGGAGATACGTCTGGTCTCTAGCCCCACAAGTGACGAAGGCGTGGCTCGAACACAAGGAGGTGTGCAAAGGTCGCCGGAGACACAGGGGCGGGGATCGCCCTGCCATCCCCACGGATGTGTTTCTCACCGCGCGCCCCGTAACAGAGACAGGAACCTAGTTGTATAAGGAATGCAGGGTGTCATTAAAAAAGAGGAGGAGGCAGATTCTCGCTAAATGTCCCCACACTAACAAAGGATAGGATAAAGCTCCGGCAGTTTTGCTGGCGCTGAAGTGGGGTTAAGGAGTATTGTCAAACCTATGATATTGTATCCTTCCATGTTTTCTTCGCGAGGGCTTGGTCTCCTCTGTGCATAGATAATGATCAGTCCAACCTCATAGATGAAATCGGTGAGTCGATCGGGCTCGAACATAGCTTTGTTGAAAGGTAAAGGACTGGCACATAAGATTCAGCCTGCACACTCCCAACCACACCCAAAAAGAGGGAAAGGTTTATAGAGAGCTCACATTGGTTTGACATATAAGCCCTGTTATGCAAATTGAAAATGATTGCTTGAGGACTGATTTTATGAAACCCCTTCCCAGACAACCCACAGATGTGAAAATTGATGGTCCTAATTCGATAAAATAAAATGTAGCATTTGTTTTTATGCAAAGTACCCTGAAGCAAAATACGCATACCCGTTTTGATGTGGTTCGTGAAGATCGATCATGAAGTACGGTACGTGATTCAAAGCCGTTTAGGTCAAAAATATGTAGGTGAGCAATGCTAGCCCCGACGGGCCCACCTTCCGGTTGTTCCTCCCGCTGTTCCATTTTACCAGAACAAACAATGGTACTGAGCCATCCACACAAAACAGGTCATTACGTTGGTACTGTCTACATGAAAAAATCAAGGCGATGGAACGAATGCCGGTATCGGCGTAGAAGAACTCACGTCCATGTAGGTAGGGGTCCACGCCATTACACCGCATTCCCCCTGGTTGGTTATTACCATATAAAATAAAATAAAAACACAAAAACGTAGGATCCTGTACTCTAGTTTAACTGCTATCAATTTAGACTAATAATTGACCCTAAGCTCCGAATCCTCTAAAAGCGGGTTGTTTTCCGCTGTGGGCGGGGGGGGGGGGGGGGATAATGAAAGGTGTTATGTCCATATAAGTTTTACATAATCCATGTTTTGGGAGCTAGGAAATTTAGAGAAAGAAATTCAGCTTCCGTTCATAATTAAATCAATCACAATAGACTTGTCTTTTAACAATGCATCGTGCAGTCAAGATGCAAACCCCATTGTGTAACTGCGACCACTTGTTCTTATTTTTTCAGGAAGTAAGTAAAAAATAACAATTTTGAAAGTGCTAACCATTCGCTATTAATCAAAGTATCTCGCCTAGAGGCAGGATCGGCTAATCGTTGATATTTCATTTACGTTAAAAGGGAATTCAGGACGACCATCTTGCCACCCACTTGTAACCACATCTATCCGGTCTCCCCGAAAGCTTGCGATTGTGGCCCACAAAATCTAAATTTTTTGAAAAAAAAAGTTCTCGGTTCAGATGGGTTTGCAAAAGCTAGTGGCGAAAAGAAAATACATGTCTTCGAGTGAGTTTGTCAGGCTACGCGCATTTCTGTATTTATGCTTAAAGTTGTGACGATTAGAGAGAGTGAAATATCATTTATTAACCCAGAAGGATCAACCCAGATCCGGAAATGGATAGTGTGGGAAGTAGCTTTAGTACGGGTGGATTGCCAAGAGGCCACGGTCTAGGCCATTTTTAAACATCAAACACAGTTAAGACAATTGTCAATCACTAGGGTTAAGCATAACCCAAACCATTAACTTTTTTTGTAAAAATAAAGACCGGGTATCCTGCAAACAAAGTACTTTTTTTCTCGGCATCTCATGGGTCAAACCTACCCACTCCCTCGCTCCTCTCAAATTTACTCCCACCAGTACTTTGTGGAGCCCCCCCACCCATCACCTTCCCACCCAAATAAATACACCCCACCTCAACAACAAACACATCCCACTCCAATTTAGAATACCAGACTCAACTTCCTTTTATAATAACCGCGCGTTCACACAAACAGGACACACACCCAAAACAAACACCCCAAGAACAAACAACAGCGAACTTAAGTAGCGCTAATCCTGTTATTTTAAAAAAAAAAAAAATCGAATAAAATTCTATGGAGAAATACAAAGTGTTATCCATTATGGTGTCGGGCCACAACGGCCATTTCCCCGTCCGCTCACTTCCTATCATGGCGGTGGGCCACACCATGAGGACGCACCCCCCCCCAACCCCCCCCACACCCCATGGCCAAATACA
This sequence comes from Tetracentron sinense, assembly GCA_015143295.1. NCBI lineage: Eukaryota > Viridiplantae > Streptophyta > Magnoliopsida > Trochodendrales > Trochodendraceae > Tetracentron > Tetracentron sinense. The sequence goes on along the minus strand of JABCRI010000261.1, from coordinate 1,772 downwards.
GGGGGAAAAAGGGGGATTGAGCGGGGGGCCACAGAGAGATTCTTTTTTTTTATCTTTCCAAAAAACCATTCCATCAGTTAACATGAATCGACGATGGGTGATCCAAGTGTTCCCAGGTTCATGAGGAGGTAAAATCTGGGCACACATGAAATGAACAATCAAATGGGTATGCTAAATATTTACTATTTAAATAAGAAGCTCACAAGGGAGATAAGAAAGAGATGAGATAGATGAGCTACGGATGGATGGGGCTCAATACCGTTGGGGGCACATCCCTGTTCCCTCACGGGGAGGTTTGGTTTCCCCCCCCACATGACTATGCCAACCCCCATGTACGTTGTGCTGTCCATTCAAGACAAACTATGGTCTACATGGTACTCATCTTTCCATAAATACGTGATTACGGGCTTTTTAGTCATTTAAGATTAATGAGCAGTGAACGGAACTGAGTCTCTAGCTATGAGAGATGGTGCCCTTAGGCTTAGGGCAAATCTCTAGGTGTGACTCGGGGGTGTGCCCAAACCCATTTAGATCATGGACTAATCTAAGGATGCCGTACATACCCACAAACCACACTCCCGGGAAAAGGAGCAAAGGGGCAGTGCCAAATCGAGACATTCACGGTCTTGGAGGCAGAAGGATAACTCAAGCTAACATCAGTACTCTCACGTCTTATCGTCTTAAGCCTTTAGTTCAAATAATGAGGTTGTATTAGTTGACTTTATTTATTTTATAATTTCTTAGCACATCAACTCTAGATAGCATTGATGGTTTGAATTAGTTATATTAGAGCAACCCTAAATGAATCTTAAGTCGAGTCGATCAATCCACTAAAAATGATTTGGATACGGTTGTTGAACCAAACCTCAAAAGGTCAAGAGGGTAGGAAACTAGTAAGATGATGACATCTTCAAATATATTGAAAAATAGCTCGTTTCAATCGAATTTATTACAAACCTTTTTTTTTGTTTGCTTAAAACCTCCATACGAACCAAAAAGATCGAGGGGAAAACACCAGAGTATCTTGTCATATCTTAGAGTTTAAAAAATAAAAAATAATCATGCTGACAGGTAACCACCAGTTGAGTCGAAAGGGTATTATCCAAAAAAATAAAGAAAAAAGAAAAAAAAAAAAGAGGGTTGTCTATGATAGATTTGTAGCTGAGGCTAGCAAAAATCCTTGGCAACCGTGCCTTAGATGGACGTGACAGGTTTGTACACCAATCACTAATACGAAAAGATGAAGCAAATAAAACCAAAAAAAAATGTTGGTATAGCAATTAGCCAAATTACCATTTAACCCCGCTAAATTTTGAGAATCAGTGGGCGAAATTAGACATTGTCTTGATAGTTGGCTAAAGAAGTCTTGCGGACTTAAAGACCGTGAAGGAAAGACAAAACGATCTTAGCTGTTAGTGTTCCAATGGAGGTCTCGACAAGATAGTGTTAGTATATGATGACCCAGGATGAGACTTCTTATCTAATCCAAGAATTTAATAAACAGCCAACAAATGGAATCCAATCAAGTTACTTCATCGGTCATACTACGTAATTGCCCGAAATCTTAGATAAACACAAACTATTTGGCGTTTGGCTTCGAATTTTTCTTCTTTCCACCCCATCCCTTCTGTTAAGTCCAATTCTTTTTCCATAATCCTTCAACCTAAACCATTTCACTCCTTCCCCTTCACCCTCGTTCTCTTCTCTTCACCTTCTGCTCACCCCTCTTTCCCCTTCCTTCCCCTCCCACCCTCCCTCCCTCCCTCCCTCCC